>JABUQX010037095.1:0-7500 GCA_015478945.1 Trachelipus rathkii | reverse complement strand
GACAAGGTGGGAGCTGTAATCGTTGATGGGATGAGGAGGTTCATTCCTTCTTCGACTAAATCTTTCTCTCCTCATAATCCATGGTTCGATCGTACTTGTTCTTTGGCCATTCAGGCTAGAGACGAAGCGTATCGGGGTTGGAAAAATCCTCGTTCTCCTATCACTCTCGCTAATTTTCATTCAGATAGAAATTGTTGCAGGGATACTCTTCGACGAGCAAAAGCGGACTTCATCAAACGAAAGTGCCGCTAACCTCCTTGGTTCTTCCTATTGACAAATCTTCTGACCTCTTGCAAAACATATATAATAACCTTTGTAAATCTACCCTTCCTCCTCCTATTCGATCTGATGGTTTGTTGCTGAAACTCTCCAACTGAAAAAGGCCAATCTCTTCAGGCCTCCTATTTCCTTCTAATGCAACCCTGGACGATTCTGGCATTTCCTCTTCCTCCTCCTTCTCTTCTCAGGTGTCCTATGCCTTTGCCTGAGATTACATTTGATCGGTTGCATGGGCTTCTGAAATCTATGAAAACCGTTAGGAAGGCGGGTGGTCCGCATGGCATTCCTCCCCGAGTTGAGGGAGTGTGCTTCCGTGGCTAACCCCGCCTCTCGTTTAACTATATTCTCCTCTATGCCTCAATACTAGCACTTTCCCTCAGTGTTGGAAGCATATGTCCAACTTACTCCGAAAAAAGGAAGCCGCTTTCTGATCCTCTAAACATCGGCCCTACTAGCTCTAACTTGTTCTATCTAAGATTCTTTGAAACCCTTCTTAACTCTCATTTCTTAGACATTCGGAATTCTCATTCCCTTCCCTTCTGATCGCCAGTTACGGCTTTCAGCGTTCAGGTCTGCTGCGTGATATACTATTCCTAATCTAACAGATTTATGGTTTTCCACCCTTAGGGAGACTTGCTTGGTGGCGTTTGACAAATCCAAAGCTTTTGACCAGGTATGGCACGCGTCACTGCTCTCCTCCTTTGGATTTCCTCCTTTCTCTTTGCTTACTTATGTCTGCTTTTCTTTTTCCAATCGCTCAATATCGGATGTTGTTGATGGGGGCGACTTTTTCTTCTTTTTCTGTCAATTATGGTGTTCCTAGGGTTCTGTCTTATCTCCTTACTTTATTCTTATGCTTTTCATTAATGATCTCGTCTGCACATCTAATCTATCCACTCATATGCGATGACTCGACCCTTCATTCCTTCAACTCATTTTCAATTCTGCTCCTTCTTTTACTTCTAGAGTTGCCTCTCGCCTTAATGTTTCCGATTATTCTCGCTGATTGGATAGAATTTCCGGGTGGGGTCGCGTCAACCTTATGAAATTTTAATTCTTAAAACCCCAACTTCTACAAATCTCACTCTGTAAGACACCTTCTAACTTTCCTATCTCTATCGACGGTTCTCTCGTCTTTCCTGTTGACAATATAAACATCTTTGGCCTTAACATAAACAAAAAAATGTCTTGGAAACCCCACATCACAACGGTTGCTAGGGCGGCCTCAAGAAACTGGGAGTTCTATTTAGACTGAGAGACTTTTTCCTATTCACAGTTACTCCAGTTATACAAGGGTCTCATCCGCCCTTGTATGGAGTACTGCTCTCATATCTGGGGGGGGCTCAGATTTCACACGGCTTTTGGATAGGGGCGAGTCAAAGCAAAAAGGCTTATAAATTCTGTACTTTCAGCTTCACTTGACCCTCTATCTTTGCGGCGGCGATGTTGGTGCTTTATTTCTTTTCTATAGGTACCGTAGCGGCAAGTGCTCGAGAGAACTTTCCACAACCTTTAAGACGCCCTCGTAGCACAAGGGGTGCTGTGTCGGCACATGAGTTTTGTGTTTATATTAGCAACTCCAGACTAGTTCGCTGCGGTGCCTTCTTCTTTCCTGCCACCTATGTTCTGTGGAATTCTCTTCCATCTTCTGTGTTTCCAACTCAATTTAATCTCCCTCACATTAAAGCCCGCGTGTGCTCATCTGCGTAATTTGCGTTAGTTGAATTTTTGCTGAGTTCAACACCCCCTCCGTGAATAGGGCTTTGCCCGTGAGCGGTGGTGACAAATGTAAAAAAAAAAAAAAATGTTTCTTGATGTGCAATCTGAAGCTGAATATCAACGGGCACGCCTCCTATGGTTGATTTAACAGCTTTGGCAGCAGCCAAATGTAATTACTTACGGTGATTTCCAGCTGAGAATACTGTTAGAATAACCTAGCTTTATAAAAGCACACAGCTCAGTGGCGTAACTAAGGTCAGTTGCGCCCCCCCCCCTGCGACTTATTTTGTGCGCCCCCTTTAGTCATGGACGGAGTGGATAGAGTTTTTGGAACTTGAATGACAAAAAAAAAGTTTTCTTGTTCATATCAAAGAAAAATCACATTAGCATTACAAAAGAACCAGAGTGTATTACAATGAAAAAAAAAGGTTTATATATATATATATATATATATATATATATATTATATATATATATATATATATATATTATATATTATATATATATATATAATAATATATAATATTATAAATTATTTAATTATATTTATTATAAAATAATATATTATATATATATATATATATATATAAAAGAGATGTGCATTTTAAAACACCTTTTTACATTTCTGTTATTGGTAAAGTAAAGCAAGAACTTACTAATAAACAATACAACATTGTCATTACCTTCTAACTTTAACATTATAGTCTTCTAAATGCTCACTAATCCCCTTCGTCTCTTTGCATCACAAAATGTTCGCACTAATTTCTCCAAGTCCAGTGCGCGAGCCAATCATACTCTATGTTAAGTACAGCCAATTCACTTACCCTTACGGTCCTTTGCGTTTTTCTCAAAATTAATTTTTTATTAGTTTTAATTTGAAAAAGATCTCTTAGCAGATGATGGAAGTTACTGGGAGTGTCAGAAACATTATAAAAGCTGCTACACACGTCTGGAATACTACAAGACCTGGATATTTATTCAATCAACAAATATTCTGCCACATTTCATTAATCTTTTGCTCATTTTTCTTTTCTTCATTTCACTTGCCACAACATTCCTGAAGCAGACAATTTCCGTAACTAAAGAACTTGTCACGTTGGCTTCATATTTTTTGTAAAACTTGTCAGCAGACTCCATGAGCTCTTTATCTGTTTGTTCTGTAAGAGCTGTAGGGCTCAAAAAGCAAAAACATCTGTTTCATCTTCCTCATTACTCTGGTTACCTTCCGATTTCACTTGCCTTTTAGTATACAATGGCTCTTAAAAAAAACCCTTTACCTAAATTGTGCAAAGGATCACTGAAGTCAACATCTTTAGGAAAGCTTCATCAAAGATAGCTGTCACTGCTTTGCGTTTTAGCTAGGCAATGAAGTCTTAATTTGCCAGCTTCTTGCAATTTCCTGGGCCTCTTAAAACACTAGCTTATAAAACTCTCCCCGCAACTGGTATAGTTTGGTGACACACCTTTCTAAAAGAGTGGAAGCTTCATCCAGGGATATATCTTTTTTGAGTGTTTTAGAAGTGATGTTAATACTTTCCAAAATTTTGCTTGAAAAACAAAGCTTAAAATAAAGTGAAAAGTAGGACATTTTCTTCTACTGTAGTAGGAACAACTACTTCAGAGCTCTTTGTTGAAGTTAGGATGATTTTTGATAAACAATTCAAAATATAAATGAAATTAACTTTAAGTGCCAACAAGCAATCGAACCTCGAAGACCATCTAGTTGGGCACAGTCTTTTAACAGTTTTGTTGACCATGCAGGTTTCTGAAGAAATTTCTTTCAGTGATTGCCATCTTGGAAGACTCTGACTGAAATACCCATATATCTCATTAATCACATCATAAAAAGCAATCATTTCTGTAATCTCCTTTACAGAATCATTCAAGACTAAGTTAAGGTTGCGATTTGCACAATGCACATACTCTACATTAGGCGACTTTCGCTAGATTTTAGTCTGCAGTCCAATGTACTTCCCACTCATAACAGCAGCACCATCATAACCCTGCCTTCTGCACTTTTTGATTGAAATGTTATTGCTTTCCAAAAACTTACACACTTCACTTTCTAAACCTTCGGCCTTTTTGATTTGTTATGGGGATAAACCCCAGGAATGACTCATTAATTTGAAGCTTCTTTTCATCGTAATTGATGCAGACATACCTTATTACTGCGGACAGTTGCGTCAGTTGATTTTTAATTATCTTGTCTAAAATAAGAGAAAAAAAGGGCGCATCTTGAGGTTTCACTTATTATGTCACTGAGCACATGTTGTGAAGCCAAACTAATGAGTTCATTCTGAATAGGAGCACTCATATATGTTGTTCTGCTTTTCTCATTCTCTAGGTGACTTTTAAGAAGCGGGTCATACCTGGATAACAAATCAATAATACTGAGAAAGTTTCCTGATTTACTATCAATGTTTCTTGTATCTTCACGATGCCCTCTGAATGCTAAATTACAAGTTGACATCGTTATTATGACGTCCAAAATTCGCTTCAGTATTTCACGCCACTTCGCTACATCTTCTTGTAACATACACTGGATATCTTTCCGATTTTTTCCTTATACTGTAGGTTACACATGCATTCAAGTGAACTTTACTCATTTCATGTTCTTTAATTTAGGGATGCCGATATATAAAAAAATATTGATATATGGAAATTTTAAAAAAAATTTCAAAATATCGTGCTAAAAAAATATCGTGTATATATATATAAATATATATATATATATATATATATATATATATATTTATTTATAAAAATATATATATATATTATATATATATATATATATATATATATATATATATATATATATATATATATATATATATATAAATATATATATATATATAAAAAGCTGCTTCTGAATCTAACTTGGGTGTAGAGGATGGCTCAGTCGGTAGAGCGTCCAAGTATGTCCATCTCAGTCGTACTTGCATGGTTCGACCCCAGAGGAGGCAATTTTCTTTACCTTCCCGCAATAGTTCTTTATTTACTATTACAAATTTAAGCTGAGGTCTATGCAGTATTTACATATATATATATATATTATATATATATATATATATATATATATATATATATATATATATATATATATATATATATATATATATATATATATATATATATATATATAGAGAGAGAGAGAGAGAGAGAGAGAGAGAGAGAGAGAGAGAGAGAGAGAGAGAGAGAGAGAGGGAGCTTTCATTATGGAGTTTTCATCGAAAAAGTGCTCATCCCTCTTGCCCGCCGTGCGCCCTCTCGGATCCTGCGCCCCCCCGCACCGCGGGGCTTGCGGGGGCGTTATTTACGCCACTGACACAGCTAGTCGACTTCAAGCCAGTATGAAAACGAAAACACATTATAACTCTTTAGAAAAAATGTATTTATAATACGTTAGTAATTAGTAATTACTACTTCATTATCTATCGATTGATGTCTGTAAAACATCTAAGGTTCAATATTTCATTTCGTCAAGATTTAGAGGGCCAAGCGCCCCCACCCCTGCTGTGGTCTACAGTTGAAAATTATTTATAATCGCACACATTTTACTGAAATTCCTCACGAGTTTGTCTCGATAGCCATCTGATTGAAATACGGAGAGTGATATATTTTAAGGATGGATAATTCGTATTTTGAAATAACATTATGCCATAAAATTTATATTAAAAAAAAAAATAAATAAAAAAAAAATAAATAAATAAATAATAATAATAATAATAATAATAATAATAATAATAATAATAATAATAATAATAATAATAATAATAATAATAATAATAATAATAATAATTAATAATAATAATAATAATTAATAATAATTAGATCATGCTTTGCAGTCGTAAACTTTCGTAGTGAATAGAAATGTAAACGTTACTGTTTTAATTTCATCGAACAAAGAACGTGATATTTGAAGGATAATTTTTATATTTTAGGAAAAACATATTTGTATGTTTTGGGTAGAATTTAGCGTATATATATATATATATATATATATATATATATATATATATATATATATATATATATATATATATATATATATATTATATATTTATATATATATATATATATATTTTTATAATTATTATTATATATTATATATATAATATATATTAATATATATATTATATATATATATATATATAATATATATATATATATATAATTATATTTATTATTGGCAAATTTTATTAATAGAAACTCGTATTTTGATTTAGATATTAATTTATTATTAACTTTAATTATTTTTAAAATAATTATACTTAAATTTAGTAGAAACGTTATTCAATTGTTTCCCTGTAATATTTAACCAATTGAGCAAGGCGCATAAGTATCGCGCAGCCTCCTTTCTTGATCATAATAAAAAAAACAAGGCTGATAAGGTTAGTACTTGTGACCATCGTTCAAAAAAGTTGTATTTGTTTATATGCAACTTTTAAATTGTTAAACATATAAAAGTGCAAGTTCTACTTAAATTAGACTATAATACTATAATCCTAACCTAGTTTATGTTGGGAAATATTTATGTAATACTTTTCTCTAATTGAAATTCCTTAAGTTAAAAATAAAGAACAGTGCAATATCGTTCTGAAAGTCAAATTAATTTTTGAAACTAACATCATTAATTGCTCCTATCTTGTGATTCAATGCAAGGGATCTCTGTAATTATGATTTATTATTTCGAGGTAGAGCCTGGCCAGGAACTGTTTTGGGTAATAAATTGGTAGGTCCTAGCCATATTAAAGGTTGCCGTAATTTTATTTAACAATGTAAGACACTTTTATATTTCTTTATTTCTATAATTCAGTTATATTTTAAATAGTTTTTCCAAGAAGTATATGTTCAATTTTGTTGAGTTTGGTATTATTTAAAACTTAGCAAAGTTAACATCTAATATTTATGACAAAAAGTATAAAAGCTTGAAGAAAAAGTTTCTATTTTCGTATCGAGAATTGCATCACGTATTGTTCTTTGAAAGATCGATATTTTCAATATCGATAGTGGAGCGATATTGCCCTGTTCAATATTTGTATCGAGTATTAATGATATATCGATTACATATCGATATTATAAATTATTCTCGAAGGCTGAATTTAATTTTAGGTGAATTTTGTAAATTGAAATGTATTTTAAGCATTTCTTCTAGTGTAAATATATTATAAAAAAGTGATAGTGTTAGTAATTGGTGATAGGATAGTTTATAATAATCATATATTAAAAAGGCCAATATATGCTAAAATTAGAAATTAAGTTGTTTTACAAGCAGTACATGCGTGCGAATAGGCTATAGCAATTGAAAATTATAAAGCTGCCCTATTTTAATGAATTTGGTTTTCATTTATTGGTTAAGAAAATTATTAATATTAAGCTGTGTTTTTAAAGTAATTTAAAATTGTTTCATTTACAAAAATAGTTTAAAAATTTATTATAGGCTAAGTTGAAATACCTAATCAAAAATATGGGCCTAACTGATGAAGAAGCTCAAGCCTT
>JABUQX010037094.1:52500-56210 GCA_015478945.1 Trachelipus rathkii | reverse complement strand
GGCAGGGATGTGTTTGGTGTTGTCCCATTTTATTCAATTTGTATTATGGGATGGTGGTTATGAAAGAATTAGGAAATGGGGGTGGCAGGAAATGGTGTTAGAATGATGGAGAATGGGAGAGTTGAGTGGAGTGTGCCCTACCTTTTTACTGCGGATGAATTTGGTTTTTGGGTAGTAATTGAAGAGGAGTTTGAGAGGTTAGTGAGAGAATTTTTTTTTTTTTCTTTTGCAGGGGATGTGTAAAAGGAGAGTTTTGAAAGTAAACGTAGAAATAAGAGTAAGGTTAGGGTTGTGAGTGAGGACAGTCTCGGTGAGTGTGGAAGTTATGTTAGATGGTCAGCAGTGTCTGAGTTTAAATTATTTAGGATATATGTTGGATGAAAGGGAACGGATTATTGCAGAGTGTAGTTAGGAAAGTTGTTGAATGGCAGGAAATGTGGCTAGTGCCAATTAAATTGTTGGGGGATGTAAAGGGACGAAGTTACTAAGTCTTGAGTGCACTAGGGTCTTACATGAGGGTTATGTTGTTACCTGTTTTAATGCATACTAGTGAAACTATGGTCTGGGAGACCGAAGAAAAAGTGGATTGAGTCCATTAAACGAATGTCTGAAGGAGAGAAAGTGGAGCTTTTGAGCAGAGCGAGAAATAAGGTTTCATAAATAGGAGTGAATTGGCGGGGTTTGTGGGGGAGTATGGTTGTGGCCCACCTGGAGCAAGGGATGAACCCTACATTGACGATTATTGCCATAGCCATAGTGGGAGGGTCCGTCGCGTTCCGTGGAAGCTCGTTTGGGTGGATTTCTGACTATTTCGAGCTTGTTGTCATGGTTCTTCTACGTTCACGCACCTTACCCCCCAAGTCTTTGGGGAAAAAAGGAAGATTATATATAATATATATAATATATTATATATATATATATATTAAATATTATATATCATATATATATATTATATATATAATATATATATATATATATATATATTATATAAATATATGGTGTATTATATTATTATATATATATATATATATTATATATATATATATATATATTATATTATATATATCATATTATATATATATATATATATATATATATATTATATATATATATTATTATATAATATATATACCGTATATATATATACCGATATATATATTAATATATATATATATATATATATATATATATAAATATAATATATATATATATATATATTATACATATTATATTATAATATATATAATATTAATATTATATACATATATTACTAATATTATAACAGGATGTTCACAAGTCTAGTTAACAGCGGTGTCATCACATCGGGGATGTTTAAGATGGAATATGTGTAAGAATATAAGTTCGATTATTTAATCCATTAAGGAGGATGGGATATTGTTACGTTGGTGTCTGCGCACGCGCAATACGAAAACGCGCCCAACAATGAGAAGGTCGAATGGGATATATATTTTTTATGCTTCTGTGAAAATCCACATAAAAAGATTGAGGACGGGCTCTTCTCCTCCTCACATTATTGGTGGAGGGTACGCGGGGCTTTTCGTTTCGTTTCACGTTCACTTGGCAACCCATAAACAATAGAACGGTCCCTCCGGGTAGACTCATGTGCCCCAAACAAGCCAAAAACGTGTCAATAGGAAATAATTAGGTTAAATACACAATACTACCAATAGTATTTAAAAATATCGATTTACAGCTAACCAAAGGAATTGAATTAAGATACCTAATGGGCATACCCTTTTTAGATTACCATTTGATATGTTAGCCTACTAAAATACCAGCAATGTGTGAATGGGTTACAACCAACTAACGGCTATCATGTGGAGTTGATGTCATAACCTACCAAATTAGGCGTAATAAAAGTGTGAGGGTTGGAAAACTTATAACTTCAGGATGGGTTGTTTAGTAGAACCATACATTGGAACATGCCCGTGGACCAGTAATTTACACAGGGACATTTGGAGGTGTAGCATTAAGCACAACAGGAATGCTCGCAGAGCTGCAGAATATGGACAACGTTATCCAAATCGACGACCGCCGAGCCCCCACATGGCATTCCATAGAGTTTAAAGACGGTTTCAAGGTACAGGGTCGATAGTTCACCCCCTCATTCACAACGGGGGGGGGTCGTGTCCGTACATTCGACGTCGGACCTGACGTCTGCTATACACCAGAAATCCAACGTCCCTCATTACGACAGACTATCGGTTTTGGGAATAATCGAAGGAAACCATGCCACGGGATTTGTCGTTGTATACATGTAATCCACTTATAGGCACACATTGTGCATGGGATTGCTCGTGTACGAGACCACACGGGCGGCTGGGATTCCTGGCTGTCAATTGATGTGGCCTTTCTAAGATGTACCCCGACTTATTTGGAAAATACTTCTCATGGACCAAGAATCTGCTGTACACAATAACCGGTATGTAAAACAGGGGGTGGAACTTCGACTTTGGGCGGAAACAAACCTTCATATAACATTCACTTTAGCCCAGCCACAGGGCTTCGATACTCAGGTCAAGTTTGGTTTTGTGGGGTTAATTTAGTCATTAGATAGGATTATCGGGCCTTTACTTCTTCGAGGGGAAATTTGACAGGACAGCGTTACCTCATTCCTGGCAGGACCGTTCCTTTGTTGACCTCCTGGTGATTTACCTTTAGGGACACGATGAGAGATATTACCACATGGATGGGCCCAGCAACATAATGCAGCGTATAGTGGACGACCTTACCTCGACAGAACCTTCCGCGAAGGATGGATTCGGAAGATCTGGTCCATTTTCATGGCCTGCGCGTTCACCCGACTTAACACACTGGATCTACTCTTTCTGTGGGGGTACTCAAACATACCGTGTACGCTGGGTTTAATGACCCCTCAGTAACTCGCCCGATCTGATCTTCGCCGTCAATAACTAACGATGGTAGGGAATCAACCAGGGCTGATCACTTTCATTGGCATGCAATGGAACCTGGGCCAGAGGGCTGAGGCATGTATTTGCCTGGATGAAAGTGTCTTCGAACAATATTTGTAAATACTGTATGTACAAGTTTGAAACGACCTCGACGTTCTTCTCATTTTGGCTGTGGGCATAAGATTCATAGGTGTAACATTTGTTATGATACTATTAACACGTTTATTACATTACATGTAATCGATTTATGAAGCTGTCTTGATACTCAATTGTTTTTCTCAACTTTTTCACATTCACGTTTAAAACTTTTGTTGGTATCACTGACGCGTTTACGAACCTGTACATGTAACTGTATTTAATTAACGCAAATGATATGTCTATGCAGGGTGTCTAGTTGGGTTTATGGGCTACATTGGTGGAAATAAACAACTGTTTTCAAAAAAATGTCGAGAGAGAGCCCACCTCATTATTATGATGGCATTTCAAAAGAAGCATAGAACAAATTCATATTGCATCCCATCTCGACATTCTCATGTTTTGTGCGCGGTTTTCGTATTGCGCATGCGCAGACACCAACGTAACATATCCCAGTCCTCCTTAATTAAATTACAATTAATCGAACTTATATTCTTACACATTTTCTTACTTAAACATCCCGTACGGTGATACACGCTGTAACGTTTAACTCGTGAGACACCCTATTATATAATATTAATTTATATATATATATATAATATATATTATATATATATATATATTTATTATATATTATCTAAA
>JABUQX010037094.1:45000-50000 GCA_015478945.1 Trachelipus rathkii | reverse complement strand
GTTTTGAATAGGAGAAAGATAACGCTTGAAGGGCTGGAGGTTGTTGAATTTTGCCGGTAAGCAATTAGGTTGGCAGTGGATGAATAACATTTACTTTGTGCATAGGGGGATCCGCTAAATGGACCTGGTAGCAGGTGGAAATTACTGTTGAGGATTACACGGTAAGTCCAATGATTGACCTTAAATTATTTAATTAACAAACAGGAAGGTGGTAAGAGACGTGAAAGTATTTACCTTCAGTGTCGCTGGATTCGGACCATTGTTTGGTGGTAGGGATATTAAATCTAAAAACCACGTTACCAGCGAAGATGGTAACCGAGAGGGCGGCTAACAGTGCGAGAGATTTAAAGGAGATGAAGTGGAAAAGGGTTTTTTTGCTTAGAAAGAGTCCGTGATATGTACACAGAGGAAGAAAGAGAATGTTGTGAATGTAGAAGGAGAGTGTGAGTATTTTAAAGAAAAAATTAAGGATAACATGTGCGAGAGATACGCTGGGGTAAAAAGAACGGGTTCCAGAAAAAAAAGACTGCTTGGTGGACAGATGAAGTTGCACGTGCAGTAAAGGAGAAAAATAAAAAGTATAGCAGCATGGCTGAAAAGAGATCCCCCTGGAGACAAGAGGCGGATAGATGCGGGAAAATAGAAATGAGGGCTGAGGGACCATAAAAGGAGGAGTCGATGAGGCAAGCGTGGGGAGAGGATCGGTGTAACAACGAGACGGATATTCGGTTGGAACGTTAAGAAAATAATAACATGGCAAAAAACCTACGAGGGACAGGAGTCGACTGTTGCACACTCGGTAAAGGATAAGGCGGGTAGGTTGAGAGTGGACCCTGATGAGATCAGTGATAGGTGGGGAGAGACTTTTCATAGTTATATAATCAGGAGGAAGGAGAGGTGAACCTTCCGGAACGCGGAGAGGAACAGCTCCGAATAAACGTGAATGAGGGTGCAGATAACAATGAAGAGTTGGAGATTTTGGCAGATGGGAGAACCATGAAACAAATGGGTAAGAGCCCAGGATGTGAATGAGCTGCCGAGTTGGAGACAATGCGATGATAAGGAGGTCATGCGTGGATTGTTGAAGATGTTTAGATGAATTTTGGACGGAGATGGAGAGAGTCCTGCGGAGTGGGAAGGTCGATTACTCGATAGTATTACCCAGGTGGTTCAAAAAGAGGAGATAGGGGCGACTGCTTCCAATTATGTGGGGATTATCGTTGCTGCCGCAGTTGCCTGAAGTTATATGAAAGGATATTAGAAGAAAAGGGCTCAGGACGGGAAGTCGAGGACAAGCTAAATTGAGCGCAGTATGGGATTCAGGCCCAGGACGAGAACAGAGCGGATCTGATATTTGCTCTAAAGATGCCTGATGATAGAGAGAGCGGAGAGTGGGGAATAAGGAAATGTATTGTGGCTTTTGTGGATTAGAGGAAGGACATTTGACGTGTACCTAAAGGTAAAACTTTTTGGGAGACACTCGAGGGATCGCTAAGTACTATATCAGATGAAACCCAAGTTGTTAGAGTAATAAGGGACTGTTACACAGTAAGTGAATAGTGCCGTTAGGACAGGGTATGGGATAGGACAGTGGTTTGGAGTGAGGACAGGTGTTAGACAGGGAGGCAGTGTTGCCACCGTTGTTTTTTATCTGATATGACAACCGTGTATGCGAGAAGCATTATGGTGGCAGGAGGAGGAGATTGTTGTAATGGCGTATGTGGACGATATTGCTCTAGTTGCAAGGGACAGGGAGACTACAGCAGGGACTGATTAGATGTGAGGAGGTTGCTGCGACGGAGGGCATTAGGCATGAATATGAGAAAGACTGGAGGTGATGAAGATCAGCTAGGGAAGGAGGAGCTTAAACAAGAGATCGGTGGGGAAGAATAAAAATGCGATAGAAACTTTAAAATATTTTGGAGTTACGGTAAACAGCAGTGCAATGATGGGGGTGAATAGAGGAAGAAATATATGAACTACTCTAGCAGGAGTGGGTCATTATATTCCCGTTGCTAAGAAACAGAATGTGACGAGACAGTTTTAAAACGCTGATTTATAGCCACGATTCTGAGACCGGGTATTTTTGTATTGGGTCGGATTCGTGGACACTTGCAACTAGAACAAGGAGTAAGATCGTGGCGGCGAGGATCGAGGGTGTGAGGTGATAGTGGGGGTGACCAGAAGAGAGAGAAGAGATACTGAGTAAGAGAGGAGTGGGGGGTCGACCGGTGGAGGGATCTGATCGAGAGAGACAACAACTGAGATCGTATGGACACCTCAGAAGAATGCGATGAGGAGACGATACCGGCTAGGATTTTAGCATTGGCAGCCTGCACGTAGAAGACCGGACCGGACGACCAGGAAAAGATGAAGGATGGAGTGGCCGGCGGCCGGTGGCGAAACGGACATGGACGCTGGGTCAGAGTGGAGAATTTCGACTGCTTACCGAAAGAGAGCGGTTCCGTTGATGGAGAAAGCATTGGCAAAACGACAGGAATGGACTCTACACGGAGGCGCTTGGTGAGAAAGGTGATTATATATTTATTATATATATATCCATAATATAATATATATATATATATATATATATAGATTATACTATATATATATATAATATATATATATACTAATATATATATATAATATATATATAATAGTGTAGCATTTGACATATGAGACCAAATTTGGAGGCTAATGGCTCCGGTGCTGCGGTGCTCTTTATAGGATAGCGATATATTGTATATTGTACCAGATTGTATATTTTTTCCTTCTGAGTTCGATTTTGGGATCTATGATCCAAAAATTTGAGGCTGGCGATGGAGTTGTGTGCGGTCGGCGTAGGTGTGTGGATTGGGGGTGGCGAGAGATGTGGCTGTGTTCTGGCGCGTTAAGGTCCCCTCCCTTTAACTTTCCCCTCTTTTTTCAGTGAATGTTAGATTATCGTATTCTTCTCAAACTTGCTACCCAACGGCTGGTGGAGTCGCTTACCTTGTCTCGAGTTTTTGCGTCGCTACGCCCATCGTGTGATGGGGCTGAACCCCAAAACATGGAAATGCTCGAAGATAGATGAAATCTGGCGAGTGCATAGAAGAGGATGAATGAGTTAGATCCCGGATACTGAATTAAGTGTCGGATCAAATGAGCCAGAGCCGGATCCGGCTGAAGAAGAAAAGCACAGAGTGCGCAAATTCGAAAAAAGTATGAAGGAGGACGATGGAACAAGAAGAAATAGGATTTGAGGAAGAGAACATGAGCATGTTGCTGAGTTGTCTCATGTGGCAGAGCAAATGAGTCGGAGCCGGAGCTGGAGCCGGTGTCGGCTTAGAAATCTTGAAAGTATGTTTATAATGGTTCAAGCAAGGTTTCCTTATATAGGTTTTCAGTGACCTAGATTCCGATTTTGAGGGTTGCAGAACCCTCAAATGAACCTGCGGACTCTCATAGAGGGGGGGGGGGCCCAACTGAAAAACATGGATTGTGAGACAGATGAAGATGAAGGACGGAATAAGAAGAAGAAAAAAAAAACTATCCTACAGCCTGAGGGATGCTGTACAGGAAATTTTTTTCATGTTGTGTGGACACTTTTTCCTGTCGACCCATTTTCCCGTTTTTTTTGCATAGACATCTTTCAGGAGGGTACGTCGTGAGCGAGACAGAAGCTAAAATTCTTAACAAGCCAAATGTGACTGTATAAATCTAATTTATTTATAACATTAGTAAAATTTTGAACAGATATCGATGGAATAACTTTACTAAGATTGAATGTATGGCGGCTATATGCATGAATTTGCTCTTTAACTGGTTTGAAAAATAATCATGAAAAGAAATTGCAATTGTCTTATTTTTTATCTTCATTTTACATTGATTCTGATATGAGACATTCTTATTTCTTCATTAACAGAAAGCAGAAGTTTAAATTGCAATTTTCAAAAATAAATTGAAAAATTTTCATTGATTTTTGCGTGAAAATCTTGCACAAGAAGCAACACATTTTCAATATGATTAAGACAGCTACTGTCACTATTGATGGATCTTGCTATGTAATACATAATGGAATAATGAAGGAGAACAAAGTTAAAGTAATAATTAAAATTATAACAAATTCGTTCGTGATTACAAAATTCAAATTATTTTGAGGGTGTTGGAGAAGGTTCAATATCTTGATTCATCTCAAGCTACTCTAAAACTTCAACAACTGCTTTTAAAAGCTTCTTTAAATCGTAATAATCCATCTTAGTTATGTTTCTATCTTGTTTCATGTGTTAATTTTGATAAGTTTGTCTCTCGGAAAAATCTTACCAATGTTTTCTATTAAAATAGTGCCCAGTTGTATTCACTGTGCCATTAAAGTTATTAATGTATTGTACTTCACATGTATGTGAACAACAATGAATTTACAATGCCGCTAGATATATTTGACAGCTTGAAAGCCTTTAAAACTTTTCTTCATTGCTACTGTACCATCATGTCCAATCAGAAAGTCCCTATTCATTTCAAACTTCGCAGTATTGCCTCCGTTACAGATTCTCCTTCCGTGCTTTACACAATCATTAAACCAAAATAGCCTTCACGAACCACAAAAATGTTTTCCTTATTTACATTAATGTATTTTCTTAATTTGATTTGATCATTATTTTTATTATTCTTATAAATTAAATTAAGAGACTTCCGTCATTGAAAAATTTAGATCAATAAAATAATTTTTTGGGGGGCGCGTTCAGCTCTCTCAACACCCCTTGGCTACGCCCTTATATATATATATATATATATATATATATATATATATATATATATATATATATTTATTATATATATATATATATATATATATATATATATATATATATATATATATATATATATATATATATATATATATATATATATATATATATATTTTTTATATAAATATATATATATATATATACTGTTATATTTTCCATTAAAATATAAAAAATAGGAAAATAAAAAATAAGGATTAAAGAAAATTCATTACT
>JABUQX010037094.1:0-37500 GCA_015478945.1 Trachelipus rathkii | reverse complement strand
ATATAATATATATAATATTTATATATATATAGATATTATATATTATATATATTTATATTATATATATAAATATACATATATTAATATTAATAGTATATATATATAATATATATATTATATATATATATATATATATATGATATATTATTATATAGTGTGAGAGGACAAGTTGCATGCACGTTTTTCTGTTTAAATTATTTACCCGGGTTAGGGTTATCGTACCAACCTAAAATTTGGCCGCCCGTCAGGTGATGATGTAACCTCGTCATAGACGATGTTACGTGGCAGTGCACCCCCGGAGCAGTCCGCTAAAAATAGGAAATTACCGTAGAAGAATGAAATTTGGAGACTGCATAGATGAGGAAGGAGTAAGGAGGGGTAGGAGCCGGAGTCAGAGTCGGAGTACAGGGGACCCCCCCCGGAGGGGGGTCCCGCCTGAAAAAAGAAGAAATGCACGGAATGCATAAGAGAATTGGAGAAAGGAGTCGGGGTCGGAGTCAGAGAAGGAAGGAGTCAGAAGTCTGAGTCAGAGGAGTTGGAGTTGCAATCGCACCGCTCCACTGCATCATACCTAGTAACGGGTAGAGTTTGCGACATGGTATCTTCCTCAAACGTGGCGCCCCATCTGGTGGTGACGACGAGGTTACGTGACCGTGCACCCCCCTGAGGAGGGTGCTGGCCCCTCCAAGTATTAAATGACCGTAGAATGATGAAATTTGGTATACGACCTTCTTGTAATGTGTCCTCGATACAGAAGAGGTAAAGTGACACTAAGCCCACTGGCTGTTGGGGCTGAGCCCCAATACCTTGGAAATGATCATTATTAAAGATAACTTGGTATATCACCCTTCTTATAAGGTGATCCCTGTAGCAGCCGAGGTAACGTGACGCTACTCATTGATGGGATGGGCTGTGCCCATAAACCTGTGGAGAATAGGTCGTAAGAAATGAGAAACTTGGTATACACTTTTCTTATAAGGTAACCTCGTCTGCGACGAGGTTACTTGTTGCTACGCTCACCGGGTGTAGGGGCTGAGCCCAAAAACCTTGGAAATTGACATAGAAGGATGAAACGTGGTAAACACCATTCTGTTAGTCTTCCTCTCCTCTAGAATTTAGAAAGTATGTTTTAAGCTTTTTTTCGGACCTATACCCAAATGATTGATAGGAAAATGGGTACACTTTGTAAAAAAAAAAAATCTGGTTATTTAGAGTTTCTCTAACAAATTCAACAAATTTAGCTTAACGTAACTAACTAATCGTAACCTATACTAACTAGACCTACTAATAACTATCTAAGCTAACTAACCTAACCTAACCTGAACTAACCTAACTAACTAGACCTATCCTAACCTAAACTAACCTACCGCCTGAGGCATGCTGTACATGAAATTTTTTTTGATGTTGTGTTGACCTTTTTTTCCTGTCGACCCATTTTCCCGTTTTTTGTATAGACATCTTTCTGGAGTGTACGTCGTGAGCGAGAAAGAAGCTAAAATTCTTAACAAGCCAAATGTGACTGTATAAATCTAATTTATTTGCATAATATTAGTAAAATTTTGAACAGATATCGATGGAATAACTTTACTAAGATTGAATGTTTGGTTATATGACACACGAATTTGTCATAACAAATAATATATATATATATATATATATAATATTATATATATATCATATTTCTAATATTATATATATAGTATTTATAATATATATTATAATATAGTATAATATAGTATATAGATAGATAGAAAGATAGATAAGATATGATAGATAGATATATAGATATGATAGATAGGATAGATAGATAGAAGGAACATGGTTTCAGGTAAATTTTGAAAAATTTATGTACATACGAATGCGATAGAAGGAACATGGTTTCAGATAAATTTTGAATTATTTGTTACTTTAGTAAGGATTAGGTAATGTGTATTAGTTTTTAGTTAGGTTAGGTTAAGGTTAGGTTAGGTTAATTAGGTTAGGTTAGGTTTAGGTTAGGTATAGGTTGGACAGTTAGTTAGGTTTAGGTTAAGTTTGGGTTAGGTTAGGTTAGTTAGGTTAAGTTAGGTTAACTTAGGTTAACGAAACTAACCTAACCTTAACATAACTAAACCTAACTACAACGTAACCTACATAAAACTACAAGACCTAACTACAAAACATTAACTACAAAACCTAACATACAAAACTAACACTAACCTAACATAACCTAACTTACCTATTAAGTAACAAATAATTCAAAATTTCCCTTCCATAGTTGCTTCTATCGTATTCGTATTACATAAATTTTTCAAAATTTACCTAAAACCATGTCTCTATATATATTAGTAATATATATATATATATATATATATATTAATTAATATATTATCTATATATATAAAAAAATATAAATACAATATTGAGACTATATGGTGGTATGAAATGGAAAAATATATTTTTATATATATATAATATAATATAAGTATATATATATAGTTATATTATAATTATATATATATATATATATATATATTTATGTATATATATATATATATATATATATATCGGTATTATGTATATATATTATATATATATAATATATACTTATATGTATATATAATTGTATATATATATATATATATTATAGTATATATATATAATATGATGATATATATATATAAGTATTATATATATATATATATATATATATATATAGTATTATATATATATATATATATATATATATAGAATATATATATTATATAATATATATTAGTGATGCAGGGAACATCCGCATCCTCATCCGCATCCGCGGAGCATACACACATTATTAAAGATCCGCAGCCGCATCCGAATCCGCGCTTTGCCCTGCGGATGTGCGCGGATGTATGTTTGTCGAGATTTGATAAAGAATTTTATAATAAATTACTAAAGCTGATATGATAAGAAATGAAATGAAATGATTGAAAGGCGATCAAAAAACTGGTTGATATACATATCTTAATGTTTATCAGAAGTCTATTCCAACCGCTGGAATATGTACATCTATATGATAAAGGAAGGTATTGCTCAATAGAACCTTATGCTTCGTAGCCAGTTCGTATTCCAAGTGAGCTTCTTATGTGATGTGGAAGACAGTGAGCGATCTATATCAACCTGCATAGTAAGGGATAGTTGAAACTATGAAGAAACTACCAAAAATCAGCGACAGGGCATCTACAGCTTCTGTCTCTTATGTATACATAATCTCAACGCTAAGGAAGCATTTGAACCATCTTCAATGAAATGATCAGGTTTATAAAGAATGAGCAGATGTAGATTAAATCTAGAGTAGAAAACGCTTTGGTTCTGTGAAGATTAATTGACCTTCATACTATTTGCAACTTACTTAGGATTCCCGTTATAAAGCAAGATTTACTTTTTGAATGATATTGCTGTTAAATATTTTTGTGTTATTGTTGGAAAAACTTACATCCGAACAGTGCTATTACGTCGCACCCATTAAAAGGAAAATAAAACAAAATCTACAGAACAACACTTTACAAGTAAAGTCATAACAGGATTTCACTGAAAATTTGCTAGCAGTCAGGTAGTGATGAAAGTAACAGACGCATTACCTAAAGATGTAGTGCAAATTGATTGAAAACTATCAAGAAAAAAGATTAGATTCAAATGATGATCCAATCTGTTGGTGGAAAGTTAATCAAATGGTTTACTCCGACAGCGCTTGAGTAAACTTGCATAGAAATACTTCAACCGAACAGTCTATTAATTCGGCCATTACATTTAAAAGGGAAAAAAAATTATTTAAGAACCAACAATTTCTACAAGTAAATCAATACAGATTCAATGGAAGAATTTCTACAGTCCAGTATGATGAAGAAACACAAGCATTATAATATTTACATAGAAGCAAATGATTGAAAAAATAATCAAGAAAAACGACAGATACAAATCAAATGAGATCCTATCAGTTGGTGGAATGTTATTAGCTAAAAGTGCAAAATATTTACCCACTGACCAACACGTAGTAAATTGCAGGAAATACCTGGCCTTGTTCTCCAACTAGTGTTCAAGTGAGAGAGTATTTAGCAATGCTGGGGCTAATATATGATGATAAGAAGAGAAACAGACTCTCAGCAAAAATGGCAGAAAAATTGATGTCTCTCAAGCACAACCTTCCCATATTTGAATTTTAATCTAGTGCAAAAGTATATAATCCTGTAAAAATTCATTCATTTAAGGTCGGAGGTTAGGAATGGTGATGGGGTTATTTGGAGTTGGGTTCCGTCCGCTACCATGGTAACATTATATGCTTAATAGATTGTGGTTGAAAACTCGATATATATATATATTTATTATATATATATAATATATATATATATTATATATATAAATATATATATATATATATACTATATATATATAGGTTATATATATATTAAGTATATATATATAGTATATATATTATTAAACATTCCCTGAGGGATTAAAATCCAACATGCCGCATTCAAGAAAAAAGTGAATCTGGCACATCACTAATATATATATATATATATATATATATATATATATATATTTATATAGTATATATATATATATATATACTATATACTCTATATAGTAATATATTATATATTAATACACATGAGCATGCGTGGCAGCCAGTGCGGTTGCAAGCATGACCATGTCGTTGCATCTCATGAGTTGGCGTGTAGCCATCAAGCACACGCACGAAACGCAGTTTGAGTATAGGCCACAATTCTAACATCCTATGAATATTATATATAGTATATATTAATATATATATATTTAATATAATTTATTATATCATATATTATATATACATATTGTAAAGAAATCTTAAAAAATATATTTACTATATTTGGTATATTATGATCTATTTATTTTATTGCAATACATTTAGAAATATTAAAGTATGCTTCCTTAAAATTTATATAAAAAATTGATTTGGTTTTTAACAAATGGTTAAAAGTTTGAACTATCTAATGAAAACTTTTTATTTACTTAATATTTTTTTAATTAACTTTTTAAAAAATTCAGCCATACGAATATATAATAATAGAAGAATAGTTGTATTTAAATATATTATTATTATTATTATTATTATTATTATTATTATTATTATTATTATTATTATTATTATTATTATTATTATTATTATTATTATTATTATAGCTAATCTGCGAAAAGTTTGAATACAATTATCATGCTGTCTTTGGTCCTTGTTAGTTTCACCGACACAGTTATTTTTATGTAATTTTATTTTTAATTTTTAATTTGTAGGAAATTGGGAAAATAATATTCCGATTTGAGTAATTATGAAGGCCCTTTCCCTTTATGCCTTCCCACCTGTATCTTTGTTAAAAGTGAGTTTAAGTAGAATTTTTTTTATAGTTTATATATGATTTAAATGAATTTTGAAAATTTATATATATATATATATATATCATATATATATATTATTAATTATTAATATATATATATTATATTATATATTATATATATATATATATATATAATAATATATGTATAGTGAGAGGACAAGTTGCATGCACGTTTTTCTGTGTAAATTATATACCAGGGTTAGGATTATCGTACCAACCTAAAATTTGGCCGCCCGTCAGGTGATGACGTAACCTCGTCATAGACGTGTTACGTGGCAGTGCACCCCCCGGAGGGGTGAGTCTTAAAATATGGAAATTACGTAGAAGAATGAAATTTGGAGACTGCATAGATGAGTAAGGAGGGGTAGGAGCCGGAGTCAGAGTCGGAGTAGAAGAAGAAATGCACGGAATGCATAAGAGAATTGGAGAAAGGAGTCGGGGTCGGAGTCAGAGAAGGAAGGAGTCAGAGAAGGAGTCTGAGTCACAGGAGTTGGAGTTGGAGTTGGAGTTGGAATCGCACCACTCCACACCGCACCGCATCATACCTAGTAACGGGTAGAGTTTGCGACATGGTATCTTCCTCAAACGTGGCACCCCATCTGGTGGTGACGTAACCTCGTCGTAGACGAGGTTACGTGACCGTGCACCCCCCGGAGGAGGGTGCTGGCACCTCCAAGTAGGAAATGACCGTAGAATGATAAAATTTGTGGTATACAACCTTCTTGTAATGTATCCTCGATACAGAAGAGGTAAAGTGACACTAAGCCCACTTGGTGTTGGGGCTGAGCCCCAATACCTTGGAAATGATCATAGAAAGATGAAACTTGGTATACACCCTTAACTTATAAGGTGACATTCGAGCAGCCGAGTACGTGACGCGACTGCCCATTAGGATGGGCTGTGCCCCAAAATCTTGGAAATGGTCGTAGAATGAGGAAACTTGGTATACACTTTTCTTATAAGGTAACCTCGTCTGCGACGAGGTTACTTGTTGCTACGCTCACCGGGTGTAGGGGCTGAGCCCAAAAACCTTGGAAATTGACATAGAAGGACTTTTTATGTTGATAATGTAAAAAATTTGCGTTTTACAGAACCTAAAGCGGTAAATCAGTAAATCAAACCACCCACCCCACTCTCTCCTACCACCATCGATAATCCATTATCTATGATTCAGTCAATATTTGGTACAAAAACCAAAACTTTATTTATTTTTATTTTATTGTTAAAAAATATTAATTTTACTAAATTTTTTATTTTTTTTGGTTAAAACTTAAAAATTCTCGTTTTTACAAACCTAAAGCAGTAATCAACACAATCAGTAAATCAAAAACACCCATCCCTGCCTCCTACCCTGCCATTATCTATTGATCTATTGATTCAAATCATATTTGAATAACATACACAAAATTTTTTTTATTTTTGTTTTATTTGTTTAAATATTTTGATGTTTAACTAAAGTTTATTGTCTTAATATAAATAACAAATTAATTTGTTTTTACAGACGTATTAGGCAGTAAATCAGTAAATAAACTACCCTCCCTCCTTCCACCATCCATGATCTATTGATCTATTGATTCAAGTCATATTTGTACCACAACAACAAAGAATTTTATTTTATTTGTTTATTGTTTAAAAAATATATATTTTAACTAAATATTTTAATTTTATGTTTATATCTTTAAAAACTTTGCGTTTAAAACACCCAAAGCGAAATCAGTAAGTCACACACACAACACCCTCCCACGCATCCATGATTATTGATCTATTGATTCAATCATATTTTGAAATAAATAAGTCAAAATTTTATTTATTTTGTTTATTTTTAAAACATTATTTAGTTGATATTTTAACTATAATTTAAGTTAAATAAAGTAAAACTGAATGTAAAACAGATTAAAATACAAACAGTGTCAAACCACCCCACGCCTCCACCATCCATGATTATTGAACATATGATTATTGATCTAATTGATTCAAATATTTAGGTACAACATAAACAAAACTTTATTATTTTTATTTTTTGTTAAAAATATTATTTTTCCTAAATTTTTATTCTTTTTTAATTTAATTAAAAAATTTACGTTTTAAAAACCCCTAAAGCAGTAAATCAGTAAATCAGCTAAACAAACTGTCAACCCCTCCCTTCCACCCATTGTTTTCAATCGATCTATTGATCTAATGATATACTGATTAAAGATCTATTGATTCGTTGTGATTCAATATTTTGTGTAACAACACAAACTTTAATTTATTTTTATTTTATTGTTTTAAAAAATATATATATTTTTATCTAAATTTTTATTTTTTTATGTAAAAAATTTGCGTTTATACACGCCTAAGCAGTAATCATACATAACCACCACTCTCCCCTCCTGCCATTCCATTGATCTATTGATTATTGTCAAATTTTTAGCAATTTGAGTATATTTTGGATAACCATAAAATAAAAATAAGTTCTTTATATACTGACAACGAATATTGCCTACCGTAAAAAGTTTTTCACATCAAGAAGCTAACATATAATACATGAACTACGATATAGTACAACAAAAAGCAAACATCTTAACGCAGAATAAACTGCCAACATTAACAAATTTCCATCTAACAGTAAAATAACTAACAATGATAAAAACAATATATTCACACTTTTTCAAAACATATCTTTAAAATATATTAATTTTACATTAACAGTATAATTACAAAAATACTATCATAACGTAACTTAATTATCATACTGACATCAAAATTGCTAAGCAACAAAGTTTCACATTCAATAAAGCTTAACATAATATAACGCTGAACTTAAGAATTCATAATTACAAGCGACAACCTAACATACGTACGCGCGAATAAGCTGGCTAACATTAACAAAGCTCCGCACTTAACAACAGAAAGTAACTAACATTGCATAGAGAACGTACCTGTTCAACTCTTTCAACATAGTTTAACATATCATATGTTATTTTATATTAAATGTAATAATTAACAAAACTTATCATATCTTGAACTAGCAGGATAAAGACAAGGAATCCCAATGAACAGGGTTTTTTTTTCACATAAAAATAAAGCTAACATATTACTATACTGAATATAATTCAATGGTAAGGCGAAAAACTCAAACATACCTTAAGCGCGATAACACTACCATTAACAATGTTTCTATATTAATAAAATGATAGTAACTACATTGCATGCAGAAACGTAACATTTACACCCTTTTTTCAAACATTCTCTAAGCATATCATTGTTTTTTGCATTAACTAGTATGATTAACAAAAATTTAATATAACTTTTTCCTTATTTCATCTAACATTTTAGCTTAACAAGATACAAAGTTTTCAACATCAATAAAGCTACATATCGATAACCTATCTATGATATATATGTATCATACGACAACTAACATACTCACGTATAATATAATTGTTAACATTAACAAAGTTCCGTAGCTTTATCAAAGGTAAAGTAGCTACAATTGCATACAAAAATCTATCCCCACTTTTCAACATATCATCAGCAGCTAAGCTTTATTTCCCTTACTAGTGTCACGAACTAATGAATTGATACACCATTCTCTAAAGTGTCATGCTATCAAGATATAACATTCATGTTTGAACTATGAATTAAACGTAGACATTAGCAAATTTCGGCCAAACCTAACATTACTCAGCAAACTTAACGCTAATCCCACTTTCTAACCATCTCACCAGCTAACATTGTATACTTACAAAAATCATTTGCTTCTAACAAATCAGTGTTAAGTTTCCATTGTCATATGTGATATTTAACAAATACGTAACGAAATTAAAATAGCCTAACATGAGCTATATACAATAGACAACCAATAGTTATTTCTGTTTTACACTTTAACAAAGCAATCATCGGTATAACCTCTATTCCCAAATTTCACTAGATTAGAATAAAACGCTATCACGACTAAGGATGAGCTATTATATATCAAAATAACATACCTATACCCTATCTAACCGAAATTTCAGTCTAATACTTTTCCAACATATCAAAGTTAATATTACATTAACATAGTAATATTTAACAGAAAATTTATCATAACCTTACCTAACCATCATGCAGCCCAAAGAATAATTTCAAACATAACAAAGTTTTATCCTCAGTAAAGCTAAACTAAGAACATAACATATTTTATGTTTTTACTAAAGTTTTTAATTTTTTTATGATGTATTGTTTAAATACATGCTCAAATATGACGTGAAGCTGTAAAGCAATAGTATGGCATGGTGCGACGGGGTAAGGGTAAGGGTTATGGTGTCAACGCAACTGATTTACTGCTTTACTGCTTTAGGGTCAATAAAGTACATATTTTTAAGGAAAAATTAAAATTTTTAGTAAAAACAAAAAGTTTTAAAATAAAATTTAAAAATTTTTAAAATAAATTCTTATACATTAATAAAAACATTAAGCAAAATATAAATGACTTTGTTAATGATAGCAGTTTATTCGTACGCAATATATGTTAGGTATGTTATGTTCTTAGTTTTGGTAATATTATGTTAGGTTTACTGATGTTTAAACTTTGTTATGTTAGCATTTATTCGTTGGTAAGTATGATAGCTAGGTTAGGTTCTTTGTTTATGTTGATATCTGCTGACAAGCTAAAAACTTTTCTGTGTAATCATTTATTCGTAGTTCAGTATGTTAGTTAGGTTATGATATAATAAATTTTTTGCTAGTTATTACTATGTTAATGTTAAATTAGCATTAATATGATAGAAAAGTAAGGGAGTAGGCTACGTTAACATTGATATGTTAGAGATATGCTTGACAAAGTGTAAATAGGTTAAGTTTTTGTAGGTAATGTTAGTTACTTATTGTTGTTAAGTAGGAACTTTGTTAATGTTATCAGTTTATTCGTGCGTAAGGTATGTTAGGTTTGTTCTTGTACATTATATTCTTAGTTCAGGTTATGATATGTTAGCTTTATTGATAAGAAAACTTTGTTATGTTAGCATTTATTCGTTGAGGAATATGATAGTTAGGTAAGGTTATGATAATTTTTTTGTTAATTATTACCATGTTAATGTTTAATTAACATTGATATGATAGAGATATGCATGAAAAAGTGTGAATAGGTTACGCTTTGTATGTAATGTTAGTTACTTTACTGTTGTTAAGTATGGAACTTTGTTCATGTTAACAGTTTATTCGTGCGTAAGGTATTAGGTATGTTGTTGTTCATAGTTCTTATTCAGATATGATATGTTAGATTATTTTGTGGCAACTTTGTTTCGTTAGCATTTATTCGTTGGGGAGTATGATAGTTTGGTAAGGTTATGATAAATTTTGTTAGGTTATGTTAAATAATTTTACTATGAAATTTTATTCAAAGAACTTATTTTTGTTATGTTTAACCAAAATGATACTCGTAATATGATTTGAATCAATAGATCAGTAGATCAATAGATCACGGATGGGTGGAAGCCTCTGAGTTCAGGTTAAAAAACTCCGAAATCGGTCTGGCAGACCTTAAAATCGGTCTCACTGAAATTAAAAACCCTTACCTTGACGTCCCAAACGTCAAAATCTAACGAAATGATGGAAATTTCCAAGTCAGCTGCCGAAATGACTGGAATTTCCAGATCCTCCGAAAATGGGCTTTCAGACCTTAGAAATTACTCTTTGTCTTTGACGTGCAGTGTTGCCAATGGAAAGAATCCCCAAAATCTTCCGGAGTTGGGGATCTTGACCTTGTCAGCTCCTGAATTATGGGCAAAACGCCAAAAAATGCTAAAAAAAGTATCAAAAATGCTAAAAAAGTACAAATTTAACGGATTAGATTGCCAGATTTACCGACAAATGTGGTTAAAGTAACAAAAAATGCTGAAATTTATCAAAAAATACTAAAAATTAGCAAACGTAACGGATTAGGATGCCAGATTTAGCGACAAATCTGGCAGCTTTCAGTTTGGCTGCTGGAAGCACCCCCTTACTACTTATATATTATATATATATATTATATATATATATATATATATATAATATATATATATATATATATATATATATATATATATATATATATATATATATATATATATATATATATATATATATATATATATATATATATATTCTAATTTTTTAGAATACATATATGTGTGCGGGACATTTACCCAGCTTAAGAAGCGTGCCCCACCAACCTCTTTCCCCAGCATCTGCCCTAAATCAAAGAGACTTTAGATTGTCTTAATAACTAAAGTTTTATTATTCATTACTTTGTTTATAAGTAATGCAAACAGTTAATTATAATATTCAATAACTTATTCCACTAGTATTCATATCTAAATAGGGAAGGTTATACTTGAGAAATAATTTTTTCTGCCTTTTTTGCTGAATGTCAGTAGTTATGCAGCCATTTGGTAGCGACCAGCCTTTTCGATATGAAGGACTAAAGGTATTGGCTTCAAACTTGGAATATAATCTATGTATGGGTTAAGCTCGAAACAATATAAATTTTAAGTCTCTAGGATGTATATAGAGGGGGGTCGCCCCCAAGGGTCGACGTTGATATTGCGCTTACGCCCTTGTTGCGGATAAGATTAGGCCTAAATCGGGTTGACCGACCGACCACCTGGAGGTCAGACAGACCGAAGGTCTGTCTGGCCGACAAACAGACAAACCGCAGGTTTGTCTGTTTGTCTGTTTGTTAGTTTGTATTATTATTATTATTACTCGAAGTAGTGATCCCGAAGGGATCACTTCTGAGTTGTTTTTTAACCCCTTCTGCGTCTCCTTCAGCATCTCCTTCAGGGCCTTTTGCATCTCGCCGCACCGCATCGCACGCACCGCACCGCACCGCATCGCAGGTGGCACCGTCTTCTCCCTTGGTTCTCCGAAAGCAAAGTACACCAGTTTATCCATTCCGACTCCGACTCGACTCCCTGTATATAATTTAATATATATATATATTATAATATAGATAATATAATATAATATATATATATATATATATATATTATATATTTATATACTAAGATATTATATATATATATATATATATATATATATATCTTTTTTTTAATATATATATATATATATATATATATATATATATAGGGGAAATGATTTTAGGCTCCGGCTCCCAGCTCAGCCTATGGCTCTAATATATATTTACATGGTTGATTATCGATTGGGTTAAAAATTTGGAGTGGTGTTAGATGGTGACGTAACCTCATTGTACAGAGGTTACATGACCCTGCATCCCCATGGGGGGATGCTGTGTCCCCACTCTAAACATTAAATATTTAACGTGAAAGCTGAAACTCCGGTATAAATCTGCCTATAAGGTACTGCACATTCATATATGGGTTACAATGCCGTACACATCCAAAGGGGGGTTCCCCAGCCCCCAACCCGAAATATTGAATAGAGCGCAACGAAACTTTGGTATTACACTTTCTTAAGGCACCCTCGATACAAGAAAATAAAAAATAAAAAAATTAAAAAATAAAAAAAAAAAAAAATTAAAAAAATAAAAAAAATAAAAAAAAAATAAAAAAAAAATTAAAAAAAAAAAATTTAAATAAAAAATAAATAAAAAAAATAAAAAAAAATTTAAAAAGTTTTAAAAAAATTTAAATTTAAAAAAAACAAAAACAAAATTATACATTTATTTTTTTTAAGTTTATAACTTAAAAAATTTACGTTTTTTATATAAATCAAATTAACCCTCCAGAGCCCTTGGAGCTCTTGAGCCTCGTGAGCGTCTGGAGCTCTTGAGCCTCCTGACCCTCCAGAGCCTCTCCCCGCCTCCCCAGCCTCCTCAGTCTCCACGACCCTTCCATCTATATTATTGATTCATGTCTATTTGATAAGCATAACACAAAACTTTCATTTATTTTTGTTTTATATGCTTTAAACAATTTGTTTTTACTAAAATTTTACACTTTTCATATTTATAACTTAAGAAATTTGGGTTTTTACATACCCTAAACCTGTAAATCAGTAAATCAAACCACCTACCCCTTCCCCCTCCCTAACCCAATCCTGGATATTTTTACATTAACATAGTAATATTTAACAAAATTTTATCATAACCCTTGTCTGATTATTATACTGATCGAAGAATATATGTTAACGTAACAAAGTTTTCACATCAATAAAGCAAACATAGCATCAACTGAAACTACGAATATAATGTACATTCAACAAACCTAACATACCTTATGATCGAATAAACAGCTAACATTAGCAAAGTTCCATACTTAACAATAGTAAAGTAACTAACATTGAGTGCAGAACGTAATCTACTAACACTTTTTTCTAACGTATCATTGATATTTTTACATTAACATAATAACATTACAAAAATTTATCACAATCTTGTGTAATTATCACACAGATCGATGAATATATGCTAACGTAACAAAGTTTTCACATCAATAAAGCAAACATAGCATCAACTGAACTACGAATACAATGTACATTCACAAACCTAACATACCTTATGATCGAATAAACAGCTAACATTAACAAAGTTCCATACTTAACAATAGTAAAGTAACTAACATTGAGTGCAGAACGTAATCTACTAACACTTTTTTCTAACATATCACTGATATTTTTACATTAACATTGTAACATTAAAAAAAATTTATCACAATCTTGTGTAATTATCACACAGATCAATGAATATATGTCAGCGTAAAAAGTTTTCACGTCAATAAAGCAAACATAGCATCAACTGAACTACGAATATAATGTACAACGACAAAATCCTTAACATACCTTATGATCGAATAAACATCTAACATTAACAAAGTTCCATACTTAACAACTGTAAAGTAACTAACATTGAGCGCAGAACGTAATTTACTAACACTTTTTCAAACATATCACTGATATTTTTACATTAACATAGTAACATTTACCAAAAAATTATCACAATCTTGTGTAATTATCACACAGATCAATGAATATATGTCAGCGTAACAAAGTTTTTCACATCAATAAAAGCGAACATAGCATATCAAGCTGAACATACTAATATAATGTACAAACGAATGAACCTAAAAATACCTTATTGCACCGAATAGGAAGCAACATAACAAAGTTCCAACTTAACAACAGGAAAAGTAACTGCGGTGCTAAAGAACGCAACCTACTCACGACTTTTTTTCCAAAACATATCCACTGATTATTTACATTAACAAAGTAACATTTAACAAAAAATTTATCATCACCATACCTAAGTAATACTGACCAACGAAAATACGCTATAACGTAAAACAAAGTTTCACATCAATAAAGCTAACATATCATACTCTAAACTCGAATATAATGCTTTAAACTCGACATAATCTTATGCACAAATAAGCATTCAACATTAACCAAAGTTCCATACTTGGGAAACGGGAAAGTAACTAACTTGCATACAGAACGTAACCTTGCCTCACACTTTTTCCAAACCATTCACTAATTTTTTAATTAACAAAGTAAATTTAACAAAATTTATCATCACCCATACCTAAGTATCATCTGACCAACGAAAAATACGCTAACGCAACCAAAGATGTCACATCAATAAAGCTAACATATCATACCTGAACTAAGATATAATGTACAACACCAAAACCTAACATACCTTTATGCTCAATAAACATCTAACATTAACAAAGGTCCATACTTAACAACTGTAAAGTAAACTAACATTGCATACAAAAAGAGCCTATCACACTTTTTCAAACATATCATTATTAATTTTTGCACGAACATAGTAACATTTTAACAAAACACCATCATCATATACCTTATTAATCCTATCAACGAAAATACGCTAACACGACAAAGATTTCACATCAATAAAGGCTAACATATTCATAACCCTCACCTAAGAATATTAATATACAACGGACAAAACCTAACCATTACCTTAGCATGAAATAAATCGGCTAACATTTAACAAGTCCCACTTAACAACATAAAGTAGACTACCGTTGCATACCAAAAACGTAACCATTCACACGTTTTCAAACATAGCTCTAGCATATCAGTTATTATTTTCGCATTAACTCTGTAATATTTATCATCACCGTATCTAAATTATCATACTGATCAAACGAATATAATGCCAACGTAACGAAAAGTTTTTTGCCTTACAAAGCTAACATATCATAGTCTGAACCAAAGAATATAACATGCAACGAAAAACCTAACCTCAGCTCAAGCGAATAAACTCTAAACATTAACAAAGTTTCAGACTTAGCAGCAGTAAAGTAACTAAACAACGCATACAGAACGACCAGGTACGAAAGCTGATGAGGTAAATATTCATTTTAACAATTCAGTATCGCGATGTGTTTGTTTATTATTTTTAATTTTATTTCCTTAAGGCTTTCCTCCTTAAATTAGGTCAATGCTCATAAATTATCATTCTTTAAAATTTTTGCTTTTAAAAACTATCGGTATTTTTAATTTTATTTCTTTAAATCTTTTGTTTTTTTTAAAAAACTTTTAATTTTTAATTTTTTTCTTTAAAACTTTTTGTTTTACTAAAATTTTTACACTTTTCATGTTTATAACGTAAAAAAAAATTTGTTGTTTTACATACCCTAAAACGGCAAATCAGTGAATCAGTAAATCAAGCCACCCCTCCCTCCCCCCTACCAGTAAAGTAACTAACATTTCAACACAGAACGTAACCTACTCACACTTTTTCTAACATATCATGGATCTTTTTTTACATAACATAGTAATATTTAACGAACAAAATTTTCTCATGACCTTGTCTAATGGTCATACTGATCAGAATATATGCAACCGTAACAAAGTTTTCACATCAATAAGCCAAACAGCTTACCATGAACTATGAATTATAATGTACAATAGACAAAACCTAACAACGCTTACGTTCATATAAATGTTAGCAATAACAAAGACCATACTTAACACGATAAAGTAACTAACAATGCATACAGAACGAATAGGTACAAAGCTGATGGGGTAAATATTCCTTTAACAAATCAGTATAGCGATGTGTTTGTGGTATTTAATTTATTTATTTTATTTATTTTTAATTTCAATTCTTTAAACTTTCGTTTTAAAAATACTTTAGTTTATTTTCAGTTCATTTCTTTAAACTTTTTGTTTTTAAAAAACTATTATTTTTAATTTATTTCTTAAAACTTTGTTTTTACTAAAAATTTTATTCTTTTTTATGTTATAACGTAAAAAATTTAAAAATTTTTACATTTATACAAAAAGCTGTAAATCAGTGAATCAGTAAATCAACCACCCCTCCTACCCTCTCTCCGCCCCAACCCTGTCTATTGAGGTATTGATCTATTGATTCTATTTGGCTATTGATCTTTGACTCAAGCTCATATTTAGATATCATTTTGATAAACATAGATAAAAAATACGTTCTTTTTATACTAACCACGAATATATGCTGACATAAACAAAGTTTCACATCAATAAGCTAACATAACATACCTGATGTAAGAATCTAATGTAATAACATAAAAACCTAACATACCTTAAACCACGAAATAAACATCAGCATAACGAAATACCATACTTAACAAATAGAAAGAACTAAACGCCGCTTACCAGACCGTTGCCTATTCACACTTTTCAAACATATCTCTAAACATATCTTTGTTATTTTACATTAACATAGTTATCATTTAACAAAATTATCATAACCTAACCTAATTCATCTTCACTGACCAAACGAATATATGCTAACGTACAAAGTTTCATATCAATAAGCTAACATATACAAAACTGAACTAAGAAATTAATATCCACCAGTCAACCAACTTCATGCTCAAACACAAATAAACAGTTAACATTAACAAAGTTCATACTTAACAACAGTAAAGTAACTAACATGCATACAGAACGTATCTATTCACACTTTTTTCAAACATATCTCAACATATCACTGTTATTTTACATTAACATAGTAATATTAAACCAATAAGTTACCCATTAACGTATTCCTAATTATTCATATGGGGTCAGCAATATATGCTAACGTAATAAAGTTTTCACATCAATAAAGCTAACATATCATATCCTGAACTAAGAATATAACCCACAATGACAAAACCTAACATACCTTATGATCGAATGAATGGCTAACAATAACAAAGTTCCATACTTAACAACACTAAAGTAACTAACAATGCATACAGAAACGAAACGTGAACGAAGCTGCATGTGGTTTCCTGTTTCATAGAGTTTACAAGATACAGTCGGGAAATTGTTTCAAACTCCTCCCACTTTTTCGAAATTACGCAATACTTATGATTCTTGGTTGTTCGTTTTCGAAAGCAGTAAGCTATACATTGTTCTGTTTGCACAGTCGACATAACAATTTATTAAAACATTTAATGTTTTTGCTAATGTCTTTAAGTTTTATAACAACTCTAAAAAACTTTTATTTTTTATTTTATTTCTTTAAAACCTTTGGTTTTGTTTTTTTTGTTTTTTTTTTATTTTAAACTTTTAATTTTTAATTTTATTTCGTTAAAACTTTTTGTTTTTACTAAAAACTTTTAATTTTTAATTTATTTCCGTTAAAACTTTTTGTTTTACTAAAAATTTTATTCATTTTATTTTTTTAATAACGTAAAAAATTTGTGTTTTACATACCCAAAAGCAGTAAATCAGTAAATCAACTCATCCACCCTACTCTCCTCATCGCCTCCTACCATCCCATGATCTATCGATCTATCGAGCTATTGATTCAAGTCACATTTCGTGTATCATTTCGGATAAACATAACATAAAAACAAGTTCTTTATACACTGATCAACGGAATATATGATACCATAACAAAGTTTTCCATTAATAAAAACTAACAGAGCATCATCTGTCTAAGAGATAAATGACAACAAAACCTAACATACCTAAAACATGAATAAAACTGTTAACATTAACAAGTTCCATACTTAACAAACAGTAAAGTAACTAATCATGGCATACAAAAAACGTATCCTATGCATACGTTTGTCAACATATCTCTAAACATAGCAATGTATTTCAGATTGCCATTTTTATCATGCGACAAAACAATATCATAACCTTGTTTTTTTTTTTCTATAATTAATATATGATCAACGAATATAGACTAACGTAAAAAAAAGTTTTTCACATTAATAAAGCTACATAGCATCATCTGAACTAAGAATATATTCCACGACAACAAACCTAACACACCTTAAGCTGGAATAAACTGTTAACATTAACAAGTTTCACATTAACACCAGTAAAGTAACTATAACTGCATGCAAAACGTAACCTACATTACTTTTTGAAAGCCATATCGCTAGCAAATTCACGTTAATTTTGTTACATTGATACAGTAATATTTAACTGAAATTTATCCCAACCCTGTCTAATTATCATATTATACCAACGAATATATGCTTAACTAGGTAACAAAGTTTTTTACATTAACATGGTAATATTTAACAAAAATTTATTCATAATTAATGAATATGATAATTAATCCCCAACAAATCGCGCAATCCTAACATATTCCTCTCCAACATTATAAAAATAAACCGAAATCTTCTCTTTCTTGCCATCCAAATAAGTTTTCGAATAAAAATGTCATAGTAAAGTGTAATAGTTCACTGATTTTAAAGCTGTAAAATCAGTAAATCAAACCATCAGGCCCCATCCCTACCCTCCCTAAACCACTTAGCCGTGACCTTTGATCTATCGTCTTGTGATCAGATCACAGTATCGAGTATCATTTCGATAAACATAGTAAAAAAATAAGTTCGTTACATACTAACCAACGAATATACGCTAACGTGACAAAGTTTCAATTAATAAAGCTAACATATCAGACCCTAACCTAAGAATATTAATGTACAATGACAAAACGTAACACACCTTACGCCCGATAAATACTAACATTAACAAAATTCCTGAAGAAACCCAAGGGGATGCGCTCCATGAAAGAGTGCGAATCCTGAGAGGGGGATCACGCCCGAAAGGGGTGTAAGCGGGCATCTACCCCTCGAAGGAGTGGGTAAGGCCTCCAGCCGAAGGGCTTGAGGCCTAAAACCCGCATCCCTGGCGTTTTCTCTCGGGAGTTGATGTGCTGCTTTAGATACTCTTAGTAATGAAAAATGTTTATTCGTAAGTAGATACGTTATGTTAAATATTACTATGACAATGTGGAAATTAAACACTGATTTGTTAGAAAAGTGATGAGTTTGTAAGATATACGTTTTAAACTTGATGATGTGTTAGAATCGTGAGCCTAGGATAAGTTTTTGTTCCGTAATGTTAGTTTGCCCCAAAAAATTTTGCAATTGTCTACGTTTATTCATTAGTTCAAATGATGTTATACTCAACACGAGACTTTGATGAAGATAATGTCAATTCATAGTTCAAGATGCTGGTATCTTTGATAGATTGGTCACTTTGTTAAGGGATTTGTTAGATAATACGGCTTATCTGTTGGTGATATGCGGGAAAAGTGGGAACATATCGAATATTGCGATGACCTGTTAGCTGGTATCTTTATAGATTGGTCACTTTGTAAGGGCAAATTTTGTTAGATAATACGGCTTATCTGTTGAGATTTGCGGGGAAAAGTCGGGAACATATCGAATATTGTATGACCTGGTAGCTACTTTACCTTTTATGCTAAGGAATTTTTTTTTTCAAATGGGTTGTTAGTGGATTATTCATACGCATTATTGTTAGGTTTGCATGTACATTATATATTGGTCAGGTTACAATTGTTAAGCTTTATGATGCTAAACTTTGTTGCATAAAGCATATATTCAATAGGTCAGTATATAAAGAACTTAGTTTTATGTTATGTTTATATCCAAAATGATACTCGGAAAGTGAATTGAATCAATAGTTCAATAGATCATAGGTGGCTGGGTGGATAGGGGACTGCATGGAGGTGGTTTGATTTACTAATTTATTGATTTACTGCTTATAAAATCATTAAACTATTACGCTGTACTGTGATATTTTATTCAAAAACCTTATTTTTATGTTATGTCAGAATAAAATTTTGTTATTTTTATGTTGTTTGATTAAAACTTTGTTATGTTTTGCAATTTATTCGTTGGGATTATTATATTTCGGTATATGTTATGATGAATTTTTGTTAAATATGACGAAGTTGATGTAAAAAATTTGATACGGTAGCATTATATTCGGTGTCAGTATGATGCTTAGACAGGGCTATGCTAAAAGTTTTGTTAAATATTACGAGTTGATGTAAAAAATTTACATGATATGTGGAGAGATACGCTTGAAAAAAAGTTTTTGGGAAATTAGGGTTTTTCCACCAACCGTTTTTGTATGAACCGTGTTGGTACTTTACTTGTCGTTAAGTGCAGAACTTTGTTAATGTTAGTAGTTTATTCGTACATATGGGTGTTAGGTTTGATCGTTGGTATATTAATTCTTAGTCAGGCTATGTTATGTTGCTTTATTAATTGTAAAAACGTTGCTTAACGTTAGCATATATTCGATGTTAGTATATAAAGAACTTATTTTTGTGTTTGTTTATCCGAAATGATACTCGAAAATATGACATGAATCAATAGATAATAGATCAAAAGGTAATGGAGGGAGGGGTGGGGAGGTGGTGGGGAGGGGTTTGATGGTTTGATTTACTGATTTACTGTTTTAAAATCCAGTAAAACTATAACAGTTTACTATGATATTGATTCAAAGAATGATTTATGTTATGTTTTTGTTAAAACTTTGTATGTTTACAGTTATTCGTTGGTCTGGATTGATTATTAGACAGGGTTATGATAAATTTTTCTTAAATATTGCTCAATGTAAAATTACGTTAATATGTTAGAGATAGGTTTGAATGCAAATCAAAAAAGTGTAAATAGGTTTGGCGGTTATTTACGCTATGTTAGTACTTTATTTGTTCGTTAGTATATGGAACTGTTAATGTTTAGTAGTTTTTCGGCGTAAGGTGTGTAGGTTTTGGCATTGTACAATATATTCTTATTTGTGGTAATGATATTTAGCTTTATTAATGTGAAAACAATGTTACGTTAGCGTATATTCGTTGGTTAGTTATGTAAAGAACTTATTTTTGTACTATGTTTATTCAAATTGATACTCGATATGTGATCTGAATCACTAGATCGAATATATCATAAGGTCACGGCTAGGTGGTAAGGGAGGGTAGGATGGGGCCTGGTTTGATTTACTGATTTACAGTTTTAAAAATCGGTGAACTATTACACTTTCTATGACATTTTATTCGAAAAAACTTATTTTATGTTATGTGGATAAACTTTGTTATATGTTTGTTTGGATGAAAACATTTGTTATGTTTGCACTTATTTGTTGGGTTATTAATATTAGTAAGGTTAGAATAAATTTATTGTTAAATATACTATGTTAATGTAAAAAACTTTGTTACGTTAGCATATATTCGTTGGTATGTATGATAATTAGACAGGGTTGGGATAAATTTAGTTAAATATTACTGTTTGATCAATGTAAAATTAACGTTTAATATGTTAGAGATATGCTTGAAAAATTATGAGTAGGTTACTTTTTGCGTGCAATGTTAGTATTTACTGGTGGTTAAATGTAAACTTTTAAGTAACAACAGTTTTATTCATGTGTTTAAGGTGTGTTAGGTTTGTTGTCGTGAATATATTTTAGTTCAGGATGATGCTATGGTAAGCCCCTTTATTAATGTGAAAACTTTGTTACGTTAGTCTATATTCTTGATCAGTATGATAATAATACAAGGTTATGATGTATTTTTGTTAGATATTACCATGGTTAATCGAAATAAAATTGTTATGTTAGAGATATTGCTGACAAGATGCATAGATACGTTTTTTGTAGCCATGTTAGTTACTTACTGTTGTTTAAGTATGAAACTTTGTTTAATGTTAACAGTGTATTTCATGTTTAAGGTATGTTAGGTTTGCATTTTGTACATTATATTCTTAGAGCAGATGATGTTATGTTTCTTTTTTATTTAATGGGAAAACTGAGATATCATATTTTCGTTGATCAGTGTATAAAAAGAACTTTGTTTTCATGATATGTGTATCGAATTGATACACGAAATGTGGACTTGAATCAATAGATTGATAGATCGATAGATCATGGGGATGTTGAGGCGATGAGGAGAGAGGTGATGGGTTGATTTTACTGATTTACTGCTTTTGGGTATTGTAAAAAACACAAATTTTTTACGTTATTAAAAATAAAATGAATAAAATTTAGTGAAAACAAAAAGTTTTAACGAAATAAAATAAAAATGTAAAAGTTTTTAGTAAAAACAAAAGTTTTTTAACGACAATAAAAATTAAAAATTAAAGTTTTTTTAAAAAAAAACAAAAAAACAAAACAACAAAAAGGTTTTAAAGAAATAAAATAAAAATAAAAGTTTTTAGAGTTGTTATTAAACAAACAAAAAGACATTAGCAAAAACATAAAATGTTTTTAATAATTTAGTTATGTCGACCCTGTGACAAACAAGAAATCAAATGTATGGCTTAATGTTTCGAAACGAACCAAACAAGAATTCTTAGGTTTTGCGTAATGTTTCGAAAAGTGGGAGAGTTTGAACAATTCTCGACATGTAATCTGATAACTCTAATAAACAGGAACCACATCAGTTCGTACACGTTCGTTCTGTATGCATTGTTATTACTTTAATGTTAGTTAAGTATGGAACTTTTTATTGTTTAGCCATTCATTCGATCATAAGGAATGTTAGGCATGCCATTGTGGGTTATATTCTTAGTTCAGGATTATGATATGTTTAGCTTTATTTGATGTGAAAACTTTGTTACGTTAGCATATATTTTGACCCATATGATTATTTGGAGAAGTTATGTAACTTATTGTTAAAAATGTTACTTGTTAATGTAAAAATAAATTGTGATATGTTAAGAGATATGTTTGGAAAAGAGGTGAATAGGATACGTCTGTATGCAAATTTAGTTACTTTACGTTGTTAGATGAAACTTTGTTAATGTAACTGTTTATTTGTGTTTAAGATGAGTTAGGTTTTGACTGGTGTACATTATATCTTAGTTCAGGTTATATGTTAGCTTTATTAATATGAAAACTTTGTTACGTTAGCATATTTCGTTGGTCACGATTGATAATTAGGTTACGTTATGATAAATTCCTTTGAATAACTTTGCTATGTTAGATGTAAAATAAAAGTGATATGTTTAGTGATATGTTTAAAAAAAAAGTTTGAATAGGGTACGGTCTGTATGCATTGTTAGTTACTTCCTATTGTTAAGGTATGGTATTTTGTTAAATTGCTTGACTGTTTATTCGGTGAAAGGTATGTTAGGTTATGTTATACATTAGATTCTTACATTCCGGTTATGTGTTATATGTTAGTGTATTGAGGTGAAAACTTTGTTGTGTCAGCATATATTCGTGGGTTAGTATAAAAAGAACAATTTTATGCTATGTTTATCCAAAATGATACTCGAAATATGACTTGAATCAATAGATCAATAGATCAATAGATCAATAGATCAATACCTCAATAACTCAGGGTTGGGCGGAGAGAGGGTAGGGAGGGGTGGTTGATTTACTGATTCACTGATTACAGCCTTTTGGTTTAAAATGTAAATTTTTTACGTATAAACATTAAAAGAATTAATTTTTTAGTAAAAACAAAAAGTTTTAAAGAAATAAAATTAAAAATAAATAAAAGTTTTTTAAAAACAAAAAGTTTTAAAGAAATGAAATTAAAAATAAATAAAAGTTTTTTAAAAAACAAAAAGTTTTAAAGAAATGAAAATAAAATAAATAAAATAAATAAATAAAGAAAAAAAACAACATCGCTATACTAATTTGTTAAAATGGATATTTACCTCATCAGCTTCGTTCCTGTTCGTTCTGTATGCGATTGTAGTTACTTTTTCGCCTGTTAAGTATGGATCTTTGTTATTGCTAAAAGCTTATATGAACGTAAGGGTATGTTAGGTTTTGTCATTGTACATTATATTCATAGTTCAGGTAATGCTATGTTTGCTTTTTTGATGGGAAATCTTTGTTACGTTAGCATATATTCATTGATCAGGATGACAATTAGGATTGGTTGTTAGAAATTTTTTCCATATTCCATTAATTGAAAAAAATATCATTTTATTATATTTGAAAAAGCGTGAGTAGGTTACGTTCTGTGATGGCAATGTTAGTTTACTTTACTGGGTAGGGGAGGGAGGGGTGGCTTGATTTACTGATCACTGTTTGCCGTTTTAGGGTATTGTAAACAACACAAATTTTTTTACGTTTATAAACATGAAAAGTGTAAAATTTTTAGTAAAAACAGAAAAAGTTTAAGCTATAAAATGAAAATTTCAAGTTCTTTAAAAAAACAAAAAATTTAAAAAAGAAACTAAAATTAAAATGTCCGAAATTTGGGTAAGCGAAATTGTTACAAGATTTAATATAATATAAATAAAAGTTAAAACAAAAATTTTAAGAAAATAAAATTAAAAATAAAAAACAAAACACATCGCGCTATACTGATTTGTTAAATGAATATTTACCTCATCAGCTTCTACCTGGTCGTTCTGTATGCATTGTTAGTTACTTTACTGTGTTAAAGTATGGAAAACTTGTTAATGTTAGCTGTTTATTTTTGCTTGAGCTTGTGTTAGGTTTTCGTTGTATGTTATATTCTTGGTTCAGACTATGATATGTTAGCTTTGTTAAGGCAAAAAACTTTGTTACGTTGGCATATATTCGATTGATCAGTTATTCTGATAATTAGATACGGGTGAGGATAATATTACAGAGTTAATGCGAAAAATAATAATGAATGTTTGAGATATGTTTAAAAAAGTGTGAATAGGTTAACGTTTTTGTATGCACCCTGGTAGTTACTTTACTGTTGTTAAGTACGAACTTTGTTAAGGTTAGCGATTTTATTCATGCATAAGGTATGTTAGTTTTGTCGTTGAACATATTCTTAGGTGAGGGTATGATATATTAGCTTTATTGATGTTGAATCTTTGTGTGTTAGGTATTTTCGTTGGTCCGTATACTTAAAGATGCATAGTGGTGAATTTTTATTAAATGTTACTATGTTCGTTCAAAAATAATAATGAGATATGTTGAAAAAGTGTGAATAAGTTACGTATTGTAGGGAAATGTTAGTTACTTTACGGTTGTTAAGTATGGGACCTTTGTTAATGATAGATGTTATTTGATCGTAAGGTTATGTAAGGTTTTGTTGTGTTTTGTACATTTAAATTTATTCAGGCTATGATTGCTAGCCTTATTGATGTGAACTCGTTGTTGCGTTAGGCGTATATTCGTTGGTCAGTATGATACTTAGGTATGGTGATGAATAAATTTTGTTAAATGTTACTTTGTTAATATAAAATAATAGTGATATGTTGTGGAAAAAGTGTGAGCAGGTTACGTTCTGTATGCCATGTTAGTTACTTTACTCTTGTTAAGTATTGAACTTTGTTAATGTTGAATGGGCTTATTCGTACATAGCGTAATGTTAGGGTCAGCATTGCTACATTATATTCGTAGTGTTAGAGATGATATGTTAGCTTTTTATGATGTGAAAAATCTTTGTTACGTTAGCGTATTTTGTCAGTATGATACTTAGGTATGGTGATGATAAATTTTTGTTAAATGTTACTTTGTTAATGGAAAATAATAGGTCAGTGAATTGTTGAAAAAAAAAGTGTGAGTAAGGTTACGTTCTTTACGCACCGCTATTTACTTACCGTTGTTAAGTATGGAACTTTTGTTAATGTTTGAATGTTATCGTGCATAAGGTATTTTAGGTCATTCGTTGTACATTATATTCGTGTAGTTCATTTGATACTATGTTAGCTTTATTGATTGAAAAACTTGTTACGCGACATATAATTTCATTTGATCTGTGTGATAATTTACACAAGATTGCTGATAATTTTGGGTAAATTTATATGTAATGCTAAAAATCAGTGAATGTTTCAAAAAGTGTTAGTAGATTACGTTCTTGCGCGCAATGTTAGATACATTACAGTTGTTAAGTATGGAACTTTGGTTAATGTTAGTGTTTATTCGTACGTTAAGGTATGTTAGATTTTGTCGTTGTACATTATATTCTAGTGCAGTTGATGCATGTTTGCTTTATTTGAGTGAAATTTTTACCTGAACATATATTATTTGATCTGTGTGCTAATTACACAAAAATTGTGATATTTTTTTTGTTAATGCTACCAACTATGAATAGATAACAAAGTACAGTGAATGTTAGAAAGGCGTAATATTGACTACGATCTACACTGATGTTAGTTACTTACATTGTTAAGTATGGAACTTGTTAATGTAGCTGTTTATTCGTGTGTTTAGGGAATGTTAGGTTTGTGATGTACATGTAATTCGTAGTTCAGTTGATTGCCTATGGTTGCTTTATTTGATGTGAAAATTGTTACTTAGGCATATATCACGATCTGGTGATAATATACACAAGATGGGATAAAGTTTTTAATGTTACCTAGTTAATGTAAATAATAATTCAGTGTATGTTTAGAAAAAAGTTTTAGTAGATTACGTTTCTGACTCAATGTTAGTTACCTTTACTATTTGTTAAATATGGAACTTTGTTTATGTTAGCTGTTTATTCGATTAAGGTATGTTAGGTTTGTGAATGTACATTAAATTCGTAGTTCAGTTGATGCTATGTTTGCTTTATTGATGTGAAAACTTTGTTACGTTAACATATATTCTTCGATCAGTATAATAATCAGACAAGGTATGATAAAATTTTGTTAAATATTACTATGTTAATGTAAAAATATCCAGATTGGGTTAGGGAGGGTAGGGTGAGTGGTTTTTGATTTACTGATTTACAGTTTAGGGTATGTAAAAAAACACAAATTTCTTAAGTTATAAATATGAAAAGCGTAAAATTTTAGTAAAAACAAATTGTTTAAAGCATATAAAACAAAAATAAATGAAAGTTTTGTGTTATGTTATACAAAATATGACATGAATCAAGAGATCATAGATGGGAAGGGTCGTGAGACTGAGGAGGCTGGGGAGGCAGGGGGAGGCTCTGGAGGGTTAGGAGGCTCAAGAGGCTCAAGAGGCTCAAGAGTCTCCAGAGGCTCTGGAGGGTATTTGATTTATATAAAAAACGTAAATTTTTTAAGTTACAAACTTAAAAAGAATAAAAAATGTTTAATTTTTAAAAAAAAATTTTTTTTTTTTTTTATTTTTTAAAAAACACCCTTTTTTTTAAATTTTTATTTTATTTTTTTTAAATTTTTTTTTTAATTTTAAATTATTTTTTTTAATAAATTTATTTTTATTTTTTTTTTTTTTTTTTTTTTATTTTTTTTTTAATTTTTTTTTTTTTAATTTTTATTTTTTTATTTTTTCTTTTCTGTATCGAGGGTGCATCATAAGAAAGATGTATACCAAGTTTCGTTGCTCTATGTCAATATTTCGGGTTTGGGGGCTGGGGACCCCCCCTTTTGGATGTGTACGGCTATTTAACCCATATATGATGTGAGTATCTTATAGGAAAGATTGTATACCGAGTTCAGCTTTCTAAAAAACGTAATATTAATGTTTGAGTGGGGCCAGCATCCCCCCATGGGGATGCAGGGTCATGTAAGTCTCGTTAACAATGAAGGTTACCTGTCACCAATCTAACCCACTCAAATTTAACCCAATACGATAACTCTAATCTATTTAAAAATATATTGGAGCCATAGGCTGAGCTGGAGCCGGAGCCTAAAAATCATTTCACCTATATATATTTATATATATATACAGGGAGTCGGAGTCGGAGTCGGAGTCGGAATGGGATAGAACTGGTGTAGCCTTTGCTGTCGGAATTGGAACCAAAGGGGGAGACAGAACTGGTGCAGCTATGCGTGCGTGCGGGTGCGGTGCGATGTGAGCGGCGAGATGCCAAAGGGCCCTGAAGAGATGCTGAGGAGACGCAGAAGGTTAAAAACAACTCCAGAAGTGAGTCCCTTCGGGATCCACTTCTTCGAGTAATAATAATAAAATACAAACAAAACAAACAGACAAACAAACACGGTTTGTCTGTTTGTCGGCCAGACAGACCGTCGGTCTGTCTGACTTCCAGGTGGTCGGTCGATCAACCCGATTTAGGCCTAATCTTATCCGCAACAAGGGCGTAAGCGCAATATCAGCGTCGACCCTCGGGGGCGACCCCCCTCTATATACATCCTAGAGACTTGAAATTTACCCTGTTTCGAGCTTAACCCATACATAGATTATATTCCAAGTTGAAGCCAATACCTCTAGCCCTTCATATTCGGAAAAGGCTGTCGCTTCCAATTGGCCTGGCATAACTACGAATGTCCTTCTCTCTTTCATCGTGTATGTTAATCCAGCATTGCTAAATAATCTCTCACTTGGTACACTAGTTGGTGGACAGAATAAATTTTTTCTTGCAAGTTTACTCAAGCGTGAATAGATTTTTGCTTGCTTTCTCATCAAGTTATTGGATCATCACATGAAGTCAATCGTTTATCTTGGTGATAAGTCTAGATCATTTTTACCACATCTTTCGGTATTGCATGTGTCTTGTCATTCCTACTATAAAAGAGGCTAAAGTGCGGATGGGGATGTTGCCTACATCATTAGTATGGAGTGTGCATTTCATTCTCTTGCCCTTCGATTAAATTAAATCTTTATTTACCGATAACCTTTCTATTCCAATCTGTCATAGGATGTTAGCTTCATGAAATAATGTTTTTTCAACTTTCCTGAAATACTATCTATATTTTATTCATCCAATAGTCTTTTAAAATTTATTCTCCAGTTACAAAAACTCCTTCCTAGGAACTCGATAATATTTCTGGTTCCTCTTCTTCTCGTCCTTTCGGATTTCTTTTTCAAAAAAATTTCTTTATATTTAACTCCTCATGTTTATTGAGACAATTTCATAGTTTCAGATGAGCTCTTTGAAAATTTTCATTTTCCTCCTATTGGGATGAATAAGCGCTATTTCTGTTTCACTATACTCTCCAGTTCACTTTTGTCTAACTTTGTAATTCTTTTTAAAGTTGTGATTGTTTTTCTCTCTCTCTCTCTCTCTCTCTTCTTCTCTCTCTCTCTCTCTCTCTCTCTCTCTCTCTCTCTCTCTCTCTCTCTCTCTCTCATTCTCTCCTCTCTCTCTTTCTCAGGAGTCGCCCGACCTATTCCATCTCAGCTATGTACTTGTGCCAAAATATTTCATCGTTGTCTTTTGGTGAAAAACACCTTGAGGTTTTCTCAGACACCCATGAGGGGACTCTGAACTCTCCAAAATTAAGTCCTTCATGTTCGTAAACATAAGGAGTAACACCTGAACTTGGACTATCATATGCCTATTTCAAGATATTCTGCTCCAGCTCCGGCGCTTGGCTCCCACATGAGTCTACACACGCTCCATGACTCGTCTTATCTTCTCAGCTCGAGCTTTCGCTGTAGCATGTCGACTATTTACTTCCACATATCAAATCAAAGTTAAAAGCTCAAACACCCACTTGAAGGGCGTAGTGGTGTGAAAACCTTGGCTCCATCGCTGTGTCACCATCCGCAATAAGGATACCAAGTTTGAAAGAAATGCTATCAAAAATAAAAACTCGATCCCAGAATCTATGATTCGTTACCGTGTATATAGATGCTTGGGCTAAGCCCCAAACACATCATAGACCCCAGAAACGGGTTCCTCGATCTTAGAAACCTATACTTTGACACATTAATTGTATAAATCTAACGATGTAATAGAATTCCCCCAAGTCAACTGCCGACATGACCTGGATTTCACATTAGCATATAAAGGACCAAATCATAAAAATCCTAACCCCTCGCCTCACAATTAAAACTTAGCACTATATAAGACCTTAACCAGAAAAACAACTTGGAAGGGGATACGTACCTCATCTACGACGAGGTGACACCACCAACAATAAAATTATCATGTAAGTAGAGGACACGAGCTCTATGACACCTTAAGGAGCATCCTAAAGTTTTAAGGGAGGGTGCATCCCCTTACAATAGTTACAACATGGTAAGATAAAACTATTCTACCTTACTACGCCTGTAGTAAAATCAATTAGTCTAAAGAAATTATCCATAAATGAATGGTTATCCAAGATTTTTTATTTACAATAAAAAATAAAAATTTGGATCTCTCGACTTTTATTTAAAATATCAATATCGTTATCGCAAGTTCGGAATTTAGGATTTATCGATTTATCGGTTATCGCCTTATCGGCGACAAATTTATCGCTAGTTATCGAATATTGGTTATCGATGATGAGGTTTTCGTTATCGATTTATTGGTTATCGTGATAATTTTTTCGTTATCGTGCCCACCTATGTCCCTTACCTTTATATTAGGGTACTATTACTGCTCTCTTCTAATCTTTCGAAAATAGGCCCTATACAAACACTTTGTGATACAACATTCATACCCAGTCAATCTCACCTCCATTCTTGATCATTTTACCAGTAATTCCATCTATACCTGCGGATTTACCATTCTTCAACTTTCTCACTCTACGTATTATCTCCTCCCTACTAATTACCCCATCCCCAAAATACCTATTTCTTCTAACACTATAAAACCCACACACATTCACTACCACCTCTTCCTTACTGCCAATATATATATATATATATATATATATATATATATATATATATATATTGTATTTATACAAAAATATATATAATTATATATAGATATATATATATATATTATATATATATATATATATATATATATCAGCGTTTAGATTAGGGGCCCGTGTATCTAAAAAACTATGATAGCTAGGTAAAAACTGAATACATTTTTGAAATCAGCGAACATTGTAATGCAGGAAAATGAAGAAGAAATAAAATGAAGTGCGTTAAAAAAAAAATAAAATAAAAAATAAATATGCTTTGATGTACGACAATTGTCGCCTCCCCAAAAATTTCTGAGACATGATCCCCCCAATATTAGGTTCGGCAGACATCTTGAAAATTACGACTTGCATAAGATGGAATGAGAAAATTATTATTTTTTTTTTAATTTATGAAGGTAAATGCATGGCACACAAGGGTAAACTACGAGAAGCTCCGCCCCGTACCCCCGACCTGTGAGTGCTGGTTAAATAATTTTTAGAAGTATAAAAACAGTACTTTTTTAAAGTTATTATTCCCAAAAAATGAATATCAATATTTTTAAAGTTGGGCCTAAAATATTGAAAAGCTATAAAGAAAACGGTTATTTTTTATGGGAATCATGTTTAAACTAAAGTTTGATACGTACGATGCTGTCTTTTTTTTGAAGTTATTTATTAAAATTAATAATTATTTTTTTTTTCCTGCATTTTAATGTTCGCTGAATTCAAAAATATATTCAATTTTTATGTACCTATCGCAGTTTTTTAGATACAGGGGGCCCCTAATCTAAAGCCTAGCCATATATATTATAATATATATATATATATATATATATATGAATAAAATATTATATAATATATATATATATAATATATATATATATATATATATATATATATATATATATATAATATATATTTATTATATATATTTTGATAAAAGAAAATATGGCAGTTGGTGTTAAAAAACAGATAAGAATACTAATAAAATTTCATTTTTTAAAGCACAAACGTCGTTGTAACTTTCTTTTATACAGCGACAAAATGAGGACCGGAAAATGATAGAATGGAATAGCTGCTACCGATTCCTAAGAATCCCGTCGAGTGCCTGGCACTAAGCTATTACACTCCGATATTCATTCGATGGCACTATGAATATACGAAAGGCCCATTGCACTCGAGATAGAGTTAAATCGCTTAGAATTACCACATCCACTCTTAACTGCGCTATTTACGAATCGAAGGAAGAGAGATTTGGCGTAAGAAGGGTCTAAGTCTACTTGTAGCCACGAGCGGGAAAGACGTTTACAACGACTGAACTTTCGACCTCATAGAAGAAGTACAGCGGCAAAGTTTATACCATTACCAACTCAATTTACATAGAGCTGCTATACATACAGCGACGCCAAACGCCGCCAAACTGCAATACAATTATTTGAGAACTGACCTAAGTGTCATTGGGCCATCGCCTCAATGTGTGAGAATGGGCGGCTAGGCAGTTCTGCCTGTCAGGCCAGAGACACTATCGTATGTCTGGCGTACGTTTTATTATACCGTTCTTTGGCATTTGCGGCATTTTCCAAGGATATCCGGAATTCAAACTAGAGGCATTATTTTCCGGAATAGGTTACTATTTTATCTATAATGATCGCTTTAGTCTTCGGTGGCCTACAGATCAACGCGCAAAAAAAGTAGCGTACCGAGAGAGAGGCGTCCGGATTATTATTTTCGTTTCAATAAAAGAAAGCGTTGTGTAACTTAGGACTTTGAGAATATTTTTTTACGACACCTTCTTTAATTCCCTGGAGTATGATATAAACCATTTTATTCCAAAATTATACTCTTTGCTTTTGTGCTATTTTATTTTACTCCATCGCTATTTACGATACTATCGCTATTCGATACTTTCGCGACTCTGGACTCGTAAAATTACGTACATTTTAGGGGGGGTGGGGGGTGAGGGAGACGAAACGGAGAACGGATGGAGTTTGGGGGATACAAGAGGATTCACTTTCTTGTCATTATATTTGTTATAAAAATAGGGGAAAGCAATAAAAAATGAAGCCTTCTTATATTTGTTTAACGGTTGCATATGAATTTTTAATGTTTTATATTTATCATGTGCTTAAAAGTCAAGATGGTTGACATCTTCATGTTTAGGAGTCAATAATATCAAATTATTACGCTTATTATTTAAGAAAATGATTAATCCTCTTCTCATAAAATGTTTATTTATTATTTTTCTTACAAAAAATAAAAAAAAAATATTTAAGGTATATTAATTACATTATCACTTTTATGGTTTTTGCATCATTTCGCGATGATATTATTTTCTTCCTTTAATAAGAGTACAATTATATAGATAATTTTATGATTTTATTATCATTTCGCATTTTATTAATAGGACTACAATCAGTGGGTAATTTTATGGCAGGCCATGTTTAATATACCTTCAATTTTGGAACTTTCATACTATTTATATTATATTATCAAGTATATCGTATATCGATATTTAAAGCTTCGATTAATGTCGTTATCGAGCCTTCTATAATAATATATTTTAACTATGTTTAATCCAATTCAATTTTCGTGAACTTTCATATTATACTTTTTAAAATAAACTTGACAGTCGGATTTATATTCTTGATGGATTATGCATGTTTTTTACATTTGGATTATGCAGAGTTTTGGTTTTCTCATTCTTGTATATAGTTTATACTTTGCAACAGTTCAATTTTGAATCTTTATTACAGTGAAACTTTAAAAAGGATTTCTTTGTAACCTTTCCCGTCTCTTTTTCTGGCTTCAAATGTATATTCCCCCCCCCCCCTTATTGTAAAAGAAACCTTAAAAATTCTATCAAATGAAAGCAAACAATTGTTGAGAAAGTGAAAAACTGATATTAATCTTATTTTCTTAGTTCAAGACACTTTATATTTAGCATTTTTTAAGGCGTTCATATAATTTGCTATTTTTTCTGGGATAATTTAACTTTTATAGATTAATAATATTTAAGACTTTATAGTACGTTTGATTTTAATTTTTTACAAAGTTGTTGAATTTTACTTAATTACTGTTAACAATAATTAACAGTGGTTATAGGCTTAGCCCACAATGAGGGCATATTGTCTATTATCTTTAATTTTAAAAGCATGTTATTCAAAATCCTTTAGGAACCCTCTGGTTTCTGAAATCTAAAATGTGTCGACTCTATATCCGAAATAAGCTTTTTTGTGTCGACTCTGTATCCAAAATAAGCTTTTGAATCTCTACTTGATCCCTTCTAATGTCTGTATTCCTGGAAACGAATCAGGCGCAAGACAACGAGCCTTCCCGCCACTGACGGTTTTATTGTCTGATGACAAAACTGTTGGAGACATGATGGCCTGGGTGCTAAGCTCCGTAGGGTAAAATCTCTTGTAAAAAGATGGTCTTTTTCGTGTCTCTGAGAGGTGACCGTTGCACGATTGGGAATCTGTTAAAAGAATTTAACCAATGGTTACCGGTTTTTTTTTTCTTTCTTTCTTGTCACTGTTCTCTGTAAATTGACCACATTCTGGTGAGATTTAAAAAAAAGTTTTCCTACTAACAGAGTTTCCAATAAACATCATCTTTCTTCTATTATTTCCAAATCTTTGGTTTTGAAAGATTCTATGTTTGTTTCAATATTGGCAATCAATTTTGTTAATATTAAAAAGATCTAAACTGGTTAAATGGCCTGCCTCTGCTTAGAAGTCGGCCCTTCCATTTCTCAGCCACAGAAACCTCAGCAGTACTTTTTAAGAAAAAGGGGAATCGAAGAACCTGCTACCTTCCTCCCGCGAACTTAACCTTATATATTTCGCCCATTCCTGTAACTTCACAAGTTCAATTTCTAAGACTCGTTCTAAATAACCACATAACATAGGCACCGCGCATTATACTCATGAACACTTGTCATCGCATGCTTGACCTATTACATCTCGCTTCAAAATCTTGGGGTGCTGATCGCAAGTCCCTTTTACGTCTCTATATCGCCCTAATCCGATCGAAGCTGGACTATGGATGTGTAGTATATGGTCAGCCTCCCCAAGTCTACTACACGCTGCTAGATCCATCCAAGAAGAGGGATAATATCTCCACTGGAGCCTTCCAATCGTCCCCCCGGGTGAGCCTTGAAGCTGAATCAATGTGATGCCACTCTCCCTTCGAAGGGAATACATCATGTACACAGGTTATCTTAGCTCTCAAACCCCAATACCGTCTGCTCTGACACCGATTCTGGAGGAATTACATCAGAATCCTAGTTATTGGCCATTTGCAAACAGTTTATAACAGCGTTAACTTCTTTAACATACCTTTGCAAAAGGTGATGCCGTTTTCTTATGACGAAGGGTATACACCTTGGCTATTCTCTGCACCCACCATTTGTCTGGTCCTGACCTCTCTCTCCAAATCTAGCCACCCTGCTGCCTTATTAAAGGCTTCATTCCGAAGTTCACGGTGGATTTACTCCAGAGTTTACTGACGGCTCTAAAACGGGGGACATTGTGGGTGCGTTTGCTGTCTTTCCTGACCGTAATCTCTCCCATACCATCCCCCGTCATGGTTCAAGTTTTACGGCAGAATTAATGGCTATAATGACTGCCCTTTCTCGAATTCTATTCCTTAACCAAGACCACTCATGTCATTTATTCAGATTCGCTCTGCGCACTCCAAGCACTTAAGTCCCCTATTCTAAAAATAATGCTATCCGCTGTTAAAATTTCCTCGGCTGCTTCACCCCCGTAAGAAAAGAAGTTATACTATGTTGGACCCCCTCTCATGTAAGGGTAACTCGCAACGAAATCGCCGATTCTTCTTTTCAACAAGGTACTCTCCCACCTGCTGATTATTATTCTGCTCTCTGACAGGGCTTCCTGTCTTATTGGCACGAGTGATCAGCGGGGAGTGAAACTTAAGAAATATAAAGCCGAATATTGGTGAATGGTCTTCCTCTCTCCGAAGAAAAAGCTTACAAGGTGATACTTGCACGCCTCCGTATTGGCTACACCAATATCACACACAGCCATTACATGTCACGGGATGCTCCTCCCATCTGCAAGTTTTGCCGTCGCCATACCCCGCAATCTGTTTACTATTTCTTCATTGATTGTCCCCATTCGCCGTCGTCATTTTCCTACTTTATGGTCCATAACACCTAGAAGGTTATCCCATATCTTATCTGAATCCTCACCTCTAACTTATTTTTTCTTCTCTTCAAGAACTGAATATTCTTTATATATAATTTTATGTAATATTAAGGCTATTAATAACATAAGGACATGTTTTATTTAGTTTTCCATTTATTTTTGATTAAATATTAAATTTGCTATCCAAATTTTCTTTGACATTTAAAATACGTATAAACTAGGACCTACCCATGGAGTTGATTATTTAACCCAGTGTAGCCGCTTATCTATGGCACGTGGTGAGTCCTGTACACTAACTAGAAAAAAATATTCTGCCATGTTGCCAAAGCTATGGTTAATAATTAAGCGTATTGCGGATTTAAATCTAAATCACAAAATGAGGCTATAATAATAAAAATAGTTTTAAAAAAATTAAGTTTATTGCTATTATGCTTACAAAATTTGACGGACTAGGTGTGCATTATTTCTTCTTTTTTAAATAAAAAAAATTCATAAACTTTCTCAAATTTAAACAAAAAAATATATATACTTCAAATATACCTTTATATACACACTTTCTTTGGGAGATTATCTTTGAAAATGTAATTTTAAAAAATGGCACGTACTCTTAATACAAGTACTCAAAAATAAAAAATAAAAATTTATCCTTTTATAATATATATATATATATATTATATATATATATATATATATATATATAATATATATATATATATATATATATATATATATATATATATATATATATATATATATATATATATTAAAATAAAGCACCGTTCATAATATACATAATACCTCTTCATATCGGGATCTACACTCCACTTATAGAGACTAAATCTTCCCTCACGCCATGAACTCTAAATCTATAAACGCAAGTAAATTTCATATTTCCATGGTTGCTAAGAATCTTTAATTCAACATATTTAAAGTACTCTTCCGAGATGTTCTGAACAGGAAAATATTGAAGAGGTTCACCATTATCCTGAAAAATGTATCTGCCGAAATTAAAACCTTCTTCATTGGTTTTTTGAAGACCGAAAACTGAAAATGCTTTCACGGCGCTGTCGATTGTTGAATATGGAGTAAGGCTTTTCGGTACATGTTCCAGAGTGAATCCGGTAACACGAACAGGTCCCGCAAGCTGAATAACGATGTAACCCTCCGAACCTTTAAAAGCATAACATTGACCAGGATTTCTTTCTGATTGAATAACGGACCTTGGACTATTAGTTGAATAACGGTATAGAGAATAACCAAAAACCATTAATTCCGCTAAATGCCCCTGAAATGCAATAAAAAAAT
>JABUQX010037093.1:0-15000 GCA_015478945.1 Trachelipus rathkii | reverse complement strand
TGCAAACCTAACCTAATCACAATGTTAGTTTAAAAGAAGTCAACAGTTTCTATCAAGCAAAAGCCAACCTGACAAGTGTTAGTTTAAATGTGCGCTTTCAAATTCGAGAGACGCTTATACGTGTCCATTTATAATAACTTCTTTCGGTCTACACAAAGCACAAAAAAATTAGAACATTTATGCCATCTCTTTGCTTAAATGTGAAGAAGTCTTCTAAGTGAGGCCAAAGATAAACCAAACTTACATTTGTCCTTGCTGGATTCACCGTCCGAGACTAATTTGAACCTCTAAGGAAGCTTAATTTAAACATGCCTTGATCTTAGCCGACATTTTTCAAATTAACGGCTCGGATTCCATCTCAATTGCCAGTATTTCTACTCGCGATCCAAATGTGGCATTACGGTGTATATTGAAAAGTGCATTTTTAATTGTTTTCTATTTCCAAAATTGCTTTTCCTCCAAAAAATTATATCTATTTTCATTTTGCTTTAGTTTATGCTAAATAATAATTTTCTTTAAAAAACTAAAGAATAAATGGGTAACTATAAAAATTATAAATATTGCAGATGACAACAATTCAGTATTGTCATAGAATTTGGAAAATGATAATTCTTCAATTGAAAATGTTTATAAATTTTTGAGACAACATATAAACTTATTTGTTCTGAAGTTACAAGAAAAACATTTATTACCACATGTAGTACATAGCACAATTGTCCAAGACTTAAATTTTTTATTTGAATATTTCTCAGTAAACTTTCTTTTCAGATTAAATCAGAGCTGGGAAACTTTATAAGAAACAACAGAACATACAAAATTGTTAGGTTATTGTTTTCTTTGATAAAGGGTAAATTAACTTTATTTATTGTTAAGTGAAATGGAGATTTGAGACTTACACATACTGCAATAGTCAGGGAATAGATGAGTGATTTAGCTTCTAGAAAATTAGGCATTCTCGAGAGTGCTCTGGTAGAGGGCTTGATCAGAGTCTTTTCCTGAATTTCATCATGGAGCCCATTTCTTCCCATTATTGGTCGAAAGCTGATCAAGCACCTATCTGGGGAAAAAATTGATTCTAAAGTCTATGCCCAATATCTGCAACAGTTTTAATAGATCATTTTATCTGGTCCTTCCTAATTGCCAGAATAAGTATTTTACACGCAATGTTATTGGTGTGCGTTCAGCTGTAAATATTTCCTGTCTTCTATGAATGTGTATACGTAGAGATGGATTAACTGATCTGATGAAATCTATGGGTTTCGGGCTCTTATTATAAAACACTCAGTGAGAGTAGCCAGTTACCATCCAGCCATTTGCTGATCGACAGATGTCTGATTAGATTGTGTGAACCTCACGTCAAGCCTTTACAGCAGCACTGCGTACAATAATTTATCTTTATTGATTAAACATGTTAACCAGCAAAAACTATAGTGTTCTTCCTAAGTATAGACCTGGATATAGGATCCGTTTAGAGTAAAATTCAATTAATACTTCTAAAGATGATTGTGTCCGCTCATTGCTATGATGTGACCAGCTTACGGTGTTATGAGTGCGACCCATGTTAGATACTAATTCAAATGACAAGAAGACAGTATCTAGTCTTATATCTATCTTTAGCGACAAGAAATGGCATTTAGTCGAACCTACGCCTAAATAACGCCGCCAACACACGTGTACAGCACCGAAGGGCCAAAAAGCTGCGTGTTCTTCCTTCTTGATGGTAAAGAGTTGTTATGGTCTTTTAAAGTTTTATGTATTTTTTTTTGGGGAGAAGTCGATATTAACAGACTTACAGATTAAAATTAAGACCAGATGTCTAAAAAATGCACTAGAGAATCCAGATCATTCGTTCAAACTTCAAAAAAAATAGAAATCAAGAAATTTATGAGAATAAACAGAAATCCCTAAAAAGAGAGAAAGAGAAATCTAAAGAGGTATAAGAATAATGAATTGCTTGATAGGCATCTTAAGTCAGAGTATCGGTTTCAATTACTCATAACGACGATCATCGACCTTCTAGAGATTACGAAGACAGTGAGAACATTGCACCAACTGAGACTTAAGAAACGCTTCTATTATGCGATGTGGAAAGGATCAGGGGCAAGTATAGAGCTCCAGCAGTATGTGAGGATCGTTAGAGAAAATTATAAAGAGGAAAAGACCAGATGTGTTGCACAGTGGTAGTTATGAGTTGGAAAATGTGATGATTCTTACAAGGACGAACTCGAAGTTTTAATTACGACTATGTAATCGCATACATTATCTCATTATTCTTACGATTCTATACAGTAAGGGAAATATAAAATAAAAATAAAATATGCAATTTGGTCAATAGTCTCTTATTGTTTTGATAAATTGTTAACAATTTTCGCTTGACATTTTTGTGTGAATTTAGAGTGAAATTACCCTGATCTTTCAGCATATCTTAGATAACGATTATTCCTACTATTTCCCTGACCATTTTTGTTTCTCTATTACTTCCTTGACCTTCCTGGATCTATTCCAGAAAGTAGTTAGAACCCTGCAATTCGGCATTTTTCCTTATTCAGTGTTAAGGATAATGATCACGTTGAAAATGGTAGGTTTCCAGTTAATTATACGATTAACTAACGATTTTGCATATTATTTTTATATTATAAATCGAGTTTTTTCATATTTTCGAGGAATCGATTATTATATGGAGATAGACGCAAAGTGTTATAAAAATATAATCATTAAAATATATACAAATAAAATTTGTATAATAACATATTTATAATTGTTAATTACAATAAAAAAAAAGTACTTTAAAATATACACATCAAAATACGATATAATTTATATATATATATACATATTAGTATATATATATATATATATATATATATAAATTATATATATATATTAATATATATTAATTATATATATATATTAATTATAATATATATATATATTATTAATATATATATATATATATATATTAAAATATATAACTATATACAATTCACTAGTACACTATTAAGTATTAGCGGTAGTCATAGTAATATATATATATATATATTATATAATATTATATATATTTTATAATATATATAATTATATAATATTAATAATTAATATATATATATATATTATATATTAATTAATATATATATATTAATTACTATATATAATATTATATATAATATATTAATATATAGATCATGGTATATACATTGTGAGGCTTCTGAGTACGACGGGAGATACAGATGGTTATTATATAGGGTGACGTTTTCCATACTACCTTATTAGTAGGAGGGGTCGGTAAGGTAACTACCACCGCTCACATACAAAAATTACCATAATAGAGCGGAGATATAGGGTTCCGGAGACTATTCCGGATGAGGGGAAATAGTTCCAATACTCACTTTCGTTCCCCGGTAATAGGCCGAGATGAACCCGACTCCTGCCTCGGCGGTCTACTCATGGGGTACCCTATTATAGTTGATTTCTTAGAATTATAATTTTTTATTATATAATGTAGACACCAAGGAAACCGCCTAGCAGACGAGTCGGGGTGCATCCGTAGTATATACACAGGGAGTGAGGGTCTACAAGAAACGCTAAAATAGAAAGTAGCGACACTATTTCGCAGCACTACAGGAAGAGTAGAGTCTACGGAGACCCACGCATTTCATAGCACATATATTGCCGTTTCGGGGGTTGAAAACTGGGGTGATCAGCCCCTACCCCGTGACGGGTATGAATCCCCCATCTTTCCCTCGGGCCGAAGCGGTCTCGCAATGTGCTGAATTGTGGTCAGATCAAAATACTTAAGGTTTATACATATAAGTGGAGATTTATTTTGACTTGTCAGAAAATACACAAAAGTTTCAAATTACCTGAGTATCAGTATTTAAGTAAAAATAGATAGTTTACTTCTAAGAGGAATGTAAAATAGTGATATCTCTCTATATGATGGAAAATTTGTTTTAAGGCTTATATTTATTGACTAAAATTTTCATCAGACCAATCAATGAGTATAAAATAATTATTATATATTAAATATATAGTATATATATATATATAATATATATATTATTTTTATATACTTATATATATATAATATATATATATATATAGTATATATATCATAATAATACTATATATATAATATTATAATATTACTAATAGTGACACTAATCGCACACGAAATCTCGCACGAAGTCCGATCTTATATAAATATACTCAGTACTCACGACTACTAAGTGGTATTTACGTACTCGTAAAATTTTCCACTGGTCACAATAAATTTTGAACCATTATACATAATATCTATTAAGGTATAATAAAATCAACAGGATTATTATTTTAGAAAAAGACAAAATACCTATACTTATTAGATATTCATATATACTACCTATCTATATAATATAATGTACTAATATATATTACATTATTGATATATTAATATGAATTACCTATTGATAGTATTAGTTTTGACGTTTATTATTAAAGTGTTACATCAAAAAAATTATATTTTATTAGTTATTACTTTATTATTATTTTATATATTTAATCTAATGCCAAGCACCAGGGTTACCTCCGCCAACGTACCGAATATATCTCGTTCATTTTTAATTTTCTCCTCCTGCACATTCCTACACGTAACGCTTCTATTCGCGCCACACATATACAATTGGGCTTCGCTCTAGGTCTATTTCTCTTACTGCAACCTTGATGCACTCATGTTACCTCTATCCTCGTGTAATAATCTGACTCCGCCAAATACGAGGCATATACTAGGGATAAATAATATCTTTACAAAAGACCACACCACACTTCGACTAGCCCTATTAGCGTTTGGCACTAATTTGTAGCGTTGTAGACGTAAATACAGCTGTTCTCAAATTTTGTACCGATAGAGAACAAACGAGAATACATATACTAGAGCTTTACAAAAACAATATAACCGCGCGAATCTCATTTTCCATATCATCAGAAACACATTACATCTCTTAACACAAAATCATCATAGCACGATCAACAAAACTACACCCGCAAAATGCCTGTCTTCCATCTCACATCTATACTTTCAAATATTTTTCTTTCTACTCCATCTCTCTTGTAATCGTCACTCTCTGTGCGTTTACTCTCTGCTACTCTAATCTTTTACTCTCTCTGTTTTCTCTCTCGTATCTCTCTGTCTCTCTGTCTCTGTCTCTCTGTCTGTTCTTCTGACTTTCCTTAATTCTGTCTGATTCATCTTCATTTTTTCTGCTTCTCTTCCGTTCTGTCTAGTTCTGTCTGTCTGGTTATAATTGGTTCTCTGTGTTCTTTCTACTATCTTCTCATATCTCCTCGACTCTAATCATCTCTCTCTCCTCTACATCAATCCTCTCTATCATCTCTCTCATACTCTCTCTTCCTTATCATCTCTATCTCTATTAATAATTACAATCGTAGGACAAATGCTTACTATCCTGAAACTCTAGTCGCATACTCTCCTCTTTAAGATACCTAGCTATATGGAAATATACTTGCAAGCACGCATATGATATACTACATCAATCTTCCTCCTATATTTCTGTCCATAACTAATAACTTATTAACCTAAGAACTAAACCTCTCTCTGCAAGTCTTCACTCATGTTAGAATTATTTATCCAAACTTAGGTGTAGTACACTTTCGTATTGATTCATATGTATAGAAGATAATGCAAATTTCCTCTATATTAATTAATATTATATCCAATACCAACATTATAAATTAGCCTTAAAGACATATATTACTATAACACTTGATTTAACGAGACAATATTTAACTCCGACTGGATTTATGTACCATAGTTACGGTGATAAACATTCGACATTTTTAGCGTAGTACTCCTTATTGGCAAGTTCTCCCTAAGAGTAGAACTATCTAAGGCAACAAAAAATAAGAGATGTGATGATAATTAAATAGACAATTAATATATATATATAGTAAAATAGAAATAATAAAGTTGATATACATAATGTGTGCGATGACTACAGATTAGTAAAAAATAACTAGCATCAAAAACTTATCAAGCATTCGTTAAAATCACGATAGTTGTTTGATAAAATATAGCTCTATGAAGTTATTATTCTGTTCTTATTATACAGTTAAAATTAGAGAGTTGAATTATAGTCCTATCGATATGATCCTCACGGAAAGTAGTAACTCTCTAACGCTTAATCATATCAATCGAACTACAGACCACCTCTACAACTCACTCACAAACTGTAGACCTATACCATAACCGACATGTTCTTTACATTTATTTGGTTAACAGTGACTAATTTGGCAGCTAATTGAAGAGACAAACCCTTATACTAAGAATATTATAAGAGATAATAAATTAAATTTACGATTGAGTGAGCATATTTTCACTAGATATTTTTCGATTGCTTCAAAAAATTAACGAAACGCAATACTGTGAAGCAATTTTACTTACGTTTCGTAAAGCACTAATATGCCAAAAAACTCGGATAAAAACGCTTATAGCTAGCCTAAATAAATAACATCTACAATAGAGCTCACATTTTCTTATGTCTGAAAGAAATAGATATTATAAAAAAAAAAAAAGTTGAAAAAATATTAAAAAAATACTACCTATACCGTTTAAATATTCAAACTTTCGTAATCGTTAAGATCCTACACTATTAATTAAAAAATATTTAATATAAATTTACTTAACAATAATAATAATGCATATACTTAGTTGCTAAGTATATAAAAAGTAATGCAAATGCGTTTTCAAACAATGTTAAACTATAAATACTCAAATAATCACTCAATAATGTGGTCCACAATATCACATGAGATCTGTCACTATGGTGAGATAATAGAGAATATAATACATATATACGTCAAATCATTGATTAGGTAAAATAAATTTAATAAGTAAAAAATATATAAATATATAATACAAATTAAAGAAATTTTGTTAAATTGATGTAAAGTAAAATAATAATAATAGTTTGCGAGCCGGTAAGTTTTTTCTTTTAGTAGTGTTTCACTTTTTATTTTTATTTTCAAAAATATCATTTTTGAAATTGTGATTTAAAAATAGATGGAATTAATAAATCTTTGTATAACTGCTAGTTTTTCAAAAATTTATATTATTTATATTATTTATATGATATATATAAGATATATATAGGGCAATTTTATTATTAATATATATATTATATATATATAAATTATATATATATATATAGTATTAATATTATATATCATATATATATATATCATATAATATAATATATATATATATAATATATTAAATATATAATTATATATATTATATTAATTTATACTAAATTATAATATTATATATATTAATTAATATATATATTATATATATATTAACACTAATATTAATATTATATATATCAATTTAATATAATTTAATATTACTTATTTAATTAATATTATATATAATATATTACTACTAATATTATAATAGAGAGTAAGAGAGTAATGAATATTAATATATTTCAATATTATTATATTTAATATTTATCAATAGATTGCTTGGCAATGGTTACAAAATTCTAATGAAAAGGCAATTCAAAATATATATATATTATATATATATATAATAAGTAGTATATAATTATATCAATATATTAAATTAAATTTAATTTGTAATGGGATCCATATGTAATCATCCAGTAATACACCAGTGACCCTATAATTGGCATAATAGACATGTTACTAGGATAATAATTTGAAAGTGAAGTACTATGTAGGAGATGTCTAAGTAAGGGATATCCTTAGAAGGCAGGATCGACTGTATTCAACATATTTCTTATAAATTAAACATTTGAATAGAGTAGTATGAGAGTAATTACGTATTATTATGTATTAGAATCTATAGGTGTATGTCCTAGTATATATTTATATATTTTTGGTAGACTGTGAGTTGATGCTATACCGTAAATCTCACATTTAAGAAATGTAAATATCTATGTATCTTTCGTGAGATAGTTATCTTAGTATTTCTAATATTTCATAGGTGAGGGGAGTATATGAGCGTGATTTAGTGTGATCAATTGCCTTGAGGTATATTGCTCATGATCGTAAATAGTTAATGTATGTGAAAAGTTTTGATGAATATGTTGTTGTTGATGTGAGTATGGAGATGGTTCTGTATATGATATTATACACCGTAGAATAGAGGCACCAGAGTAGTATATGGTAGAGATTACTTATATATACCACTGCATACACCAGCCTGTGTCAATATTTGTCCAGTATTGCTAAATATGACCAACATCATGAAGTTGTTGTAATTTTATTTCATTTATTGCTCCTTATAAACAGCCCTTCATGGCTTGTTATTTAGTAATTGTTATATCTCTCCCTCGTTCTCAAAATGAATTACCCTAGATTTGTTTAAGATAGATTATTTTGTTATATGCTAATTCATGTTTAGATTCGTGCGTTTATAGGAAAATCTAGTAGTTTTTCACACAGGCTTGATAGTATCGAAGTATAATGCTAGTATATATTGTAATTTCATTTATTTTGATTTTAATATATAAGCTATAGCTTTTTTAGCCTATAGTCTGATAACCTGACTGTTGATCCTTAATATTTGTAATATGTAGTTCTTTTGAAGAATTTATTTGCATGTTAAGTTGGTCAGTATTTCGGCTTTCTTACTATATGACTGAATATATGTCTTGATAATCGAGTTCGTTCTATCTTTATAAGTTTTACTGATAGTTGTTGGTGTGTTGATGTAGTATATGATGTGTTGAATGTTGGTGAGCGTTTAAAGTGCAAGTGGCGTGTGTGTTTGAAGCTTAGATCGTGTGAAGTGTTGTTGTGGGTGCGTACTGTATAAAAGGTCAAAATGAGGGAAGATTAATAGGTATTGTATTATCTATAGATACGCTGACATCGGTATGTTAGTCGATGTATTTTTCATGAGTGTGATCAATTTCAAGCGTATAGATGCACTCTCCTCTAAACGAGCAGTAACAAATAATCGTTTGTATGACTCTAATTACTCACTAAATAGATCGATTACTAAGATTCTAGAGAGCGCGCGGAGTGATAAGATAGAGATGAACAGACTCTAAACTTGATTTAGTAAAAACACACAGACAAATCAGCTAATAACTGTTATGATGAATTTACAAATGATTAATATATGTATAGATATCATCCTTGACTATATTATATTTAACCGTTAGTCGGTCATCATCGAAGAGAAATCATTGTTCACATAATAACATGAAGATTAGGAGTTAGAAGTGTTACCTCTAAAAACAGATGTGTTATCATTTATCCAGGATCGGTTAACATTTTATAGCCAATTGTTATGGATAGAAGTAGTCTGCATGATTTCTCCTAAAAGATTAGAGCAGATGAGTGACATTTGCTATGTATTGTGCGAAGAGAAAGCTGTTTGTGTTGTGGCCAATATAGGCGCATAATATGAGTGTATTGATTTGATGAATAAAACGTATAGATTTTTATACTATATTCTCTTAGGAGGGGTGAGATTTGCTGGCTGTATAGGAATTTATTATATAGGGTAGCGTAGTGGTCGGAAATGGAGAATCTATTAGAACTGCGTGAACTATTATAAGTGATAAATAAATGAATTATACAGTCATAAGAAGGCAAGTCAAAAAGATGCAGAAGAGATTAGGAATGATATAGACAGTGTTCTAAATTTGTAGGGATGTAAAGATTCTATTAAGCTTTTTGAGCTCTGTTAATATTCTAGAAGTAGATGAGCGAGAAGCTAAATATGTAGAGTCCATTAAAATGAAAATAGTAAGTATTCAAGTTATCGTGAGAGATGCAGATAGTACTTAGCGGAGTATTAGTTTAGTAGATTTTGCTCGTGCTCATCTTTTGTTTCAGAGCTCTGTGTTATGCGTGAATTGATAGCGATCCTCTATATTGAGAGCATTAAGTAAGAGAGTTAATTCGTTTATTGATCTAATATATTTACATTAGGATTTATAAGATTTTGAATTGACTTTCGTAAACTATAATTATTAAAGACGTTGTTTGTAATTATATGTGTATGTTACGCTCAGTTTAATTAAAGATGGCTGGGTGCGGAGGTAGTATCATTCTGATGAGGTAATATAAATATAGTATGATATGATGAGTTGAGTAACTGCCATAGGGCTTCATTTAATATGTTAGATGTTTTGATCCTAGTGCTATTGGACTAGAGCTCTATCTTATTTTATGTGTAATAGTAAGCCAATGTCGTAATACATGTGTGTGTTATGATGACTGAGTTCGTACACATGAATGTGATAATTCGGTAAAATCCAGCAATTATATGTATGTTAGTACCTTTCAATAGTAAGTAGGAGGAAGATTTAGAATTTAACTAGGGGTCATGTTAGTCCTCTCATTTTACATGGTTGTAATTGGTTTATGAATAAGTACTTGAACGTCAATAATATATGAGAATATATTTGAAGAAACAGGGAGTATATAATACCAGTCAACATGTTACAGATAAGTAAGTATACTATATAATAAGAGTTCATGTGTCAGACAAACACGATATTAGCAACTTCTTATACTGTGTAAATACTTAATTTAACTGCATAGTTTAGACAGATGTCAGAGTTTCTAGTTATGAGTTGATTATAAGAGTTGCTAAACAAATTAGACAGCATATAGAGGTATTTAATGTTCAGAGATTGACCTATCGATAAAATGGTGATAGAAGAAAGAGTTATTGACATTATTGAATGGATTAGATGAGTGGTACTGTATCTTGAATTAAAAAGGAATCTTGGTGTGAGTTAGTAATGATTAAAGATGAGTGTAAAAGTACCGTTAATAGAATGTGCAATGATTCTCTATTGCTCTGAAGAGTATGTGTCACCTCATGAAAGTTCCAGATGAGCGAGTGAGTGAGTGTGAGTGAGTGAATTATAATTTCATGCTATCATTAATTTTTTAGAATTTTATACATATTAATGGCGATTTCTTTTGGACAGGACACACTGAACTTACATATATAAATTATCTTTATACGACTACTATTATCTTATTTATATAATTATTATGTTTTGATCAATATATAAATTGCTAAAAATTATAAACATTAAATATATATATAAGTAATAAAGACAATAAAATAACTTGAAAATTTATTTATTAAATTAACTTTGGAAGTAAAAAAAACTATAAGAATCAATAATATATTCTATGGTAGAGTCATCATTGGAAATGACAAAGGTTTTAGATCTTGACATATGTCTGACCTACCAATAGGTAGGGGGCTACGCTCATTAGGATAGTAGAAAATCTCGTATAAAATGATTCTCAAATCAAGAGTTCATGTTTGATTAAACTGCTTGAATGGTGATGAACATAAATGGTCATTATATAGATATTATAATAGCAAAATGTTTACACAGCACCAACATGCTCATACTTACGTATCAGTCTCAGGTAGTCAAAAATTTTAACAACGATTAGTAGGATTGGCACTTTGGGCTGAGTGAATCTCTTTTGTTGGACTCAAGAAAAAATGATTTAGGTTATATATAGTCTATATGTGATATGTATTTAATATATTAAGCAGTCCATCATTTTAGAACGTAGCGCCTATTAATCATGTGTTTCTGAAAAGCTAGAATCAGAAGCTAAATAAATATAGACTTGGGCTTAAATTAATCACATACGCATAATGTTGTTTACTAAGAGCAAGGATGAGTTCACAGGTTAACCTCTGCTAAATAACGAGACATATAATCGTAGACCCAGTCAATATTGAGAGTATTAATATATATATCACACAGTTTTGCCGGCCCACTCTATTTATAATGATAAATGACTGTATAGAATATGATAGTCCGGTGCTGTCAAGCGTATAGTATAGTCATAAGTATCGGTCGCACACAAGGGGTATGATTATCTGTAGGTTGAGTAGGTATAAGAGCATATGTAAGGATGTAGACCTGAATGATATGTTATGGAATTGTACTTTCTATGATGAAAGGCACGGTTATTATCTAGATAAAGGGTACATAATTAACAATGTGTCTTATCAAAATACTTCTACATTCACATATATGGATAATACAGAGACCAAGCTAATGCACTTTTCCTATAGTATTAGAGATATGACAGGTGACCAGTGATGGTATAACATAATAATATTAAAATTAAGCATAGTGAAGTCATAGCATTCTTGAATATAAGGGAAAGACATTGATCTAAGTTAAATAGGCTTGATGTCAAATATGTGACATTGCTGTACTGTCCAAGGAGGTTAGTGAGTGATGGATACGATATGCCAACCTCATTTGAAACAAAAGTAATTAATCATAGTAATATTATGAGATAGTATTTGTATAGGTTATTCATATATGAATAATTAGAACGTAAAGCCAAAATTGGCGGCTTTTAGTTAGCATATATAGTAGTTATTAATGCTAGACTGCATGTGTGACCATAAACTTAGTTACTATGCATGTAGGTAATGAGTTTTGCTTTGCTAACTATAATAACTATTTATAATATATATATATATATAATTATAATATAATATATAAATATATTTATTTACTATATATAATATAATATATATATAGTATATAATTAATTATATTATTAATAAGTAATCTGGACTATTTACTGATAACTATTAATAACCTCTGACCCAATTAATATGAACCCTTCTTGTGTATACTGTATAGCTTTGCTTTTGACTTAGCCCAATATGGTTATTTAGAACACTTGAAATTTCATTTAGATACAAAGACTAACTGGTCGTATTTCATATGACAACAATAAAATAAGTAATGAGACTCGGATCATAAATCTTGGTTAGTGGATTTTTTAGTTTTACATCGTGAAGAATCGCATCAGCGCATGTGGTCCTGTACACGGTCTCAATATTGACGTAATGTCTATAAATGGATACCTCTAGATGTTTCTAATGAGATCTAAGAGGCAAAAATCTACAAAATAGTAGTATATTTCACGAAGTGAGTTAATGACAATCATGAACTCGAAGCGCGTATTTCTCAGAATTAAGGCGAGGTGAGATTGTTATTTCAAATTTCAACATTATAGTTTAATAAAATATGGCTTAACACATGAAATATAGAGAGAGTAGTCGATACAAATGTTATAGGTAAATAAAAATATGAGTAATATATATAATATTTTATTTTATACTTATATAATATATATAGTATAATATATATATATAATATATAAGATATATATATAATTAATATATTAATATTAATTTAATATATCATACATCTATCTTATATTATAATATATTAATATATTAGGTGAAGGTTACCAAAGAAGTATTACAAAAACTAATAGATTTCAAAATTATTATATTTAGAAACACATTATAAAATATTAAATGCTAAAAGAATTGCTAATGCAGATATTAAAATAAAAAATCGTATATTTTTTTAAATAATTCAAATAAAAGACGGCGTGTTGGTGTTCGTTATATTTTTTTATTTATTATTTTTTTATTTTTTTTTTTTTTTTTATTTATTTATTTCTTTTCTCTCTCGAGCTGAATGCCATAGATATTACTTTTGTACTAGCGGGTTCAAGATAGCTCTTGCATTAGAAGAAGAAATCCGTAAATATTTTATAAACGAAATAACTTTTTATTAGGACGTTTTTGATTTGCCAAGAATTCTTTTTTAAACTAATAATAGTTTTTCACTTTCCCATTTGATTATTTTCAATATTCTTTCAAACGGAAAGAACTATTATCTCCTATCGATAATACATATGGATATTTTATTCTTTCCATGAAATTTGTTTTGCCATGATTTTCCAAATCGACTTTTATATTTTTATTGAGTTTGTAGACGCTACCTACAACATGAAATTCGATTAAATAAAAAATGCTTTTTTAATGTTTTAGTTTTTTTTTCATTATTATTATTATCAAATTAATTTAATTATGTAATTATGTAATTATTATAGATACTGAGTGATAATATAATTAATAATAAAGAAATAATTAAAAAAATTGCTGAAATTATTCTGACATGCATCAAATACCATGTTGTAATATTTAGCCTGACGTCACTTGATATTTATGACGTCAATACGCCAAAATATTTATGATGTAAATAAAAAATAAATTCATCATTAGTTTTCAAATTAGATACGAATAATAATAATAATCTTCTTCAAGATATATAATGTGCTTATCAATTCATACTCTGCTATTTAAAGTTTTCTTTAATTAAATAATAGATAGATACAGTATATTGTTAAATAGTAGTTGAAACAACCTCTAGATCATATCTGTTTTTCACTCGCTTGATTATAGAATCACGAAAGGCCGTATCACAAAAATAGTTCTTTGCTATAAACTGACACTGTTTATAGTCAATTGGGCTAGCGTCGTATACTCAGATAAAACTTAAATACAATTTAATATGAACAATAATTATTTCACACACAAAGTCTTGTTACTTATTTAATTACATCCTATAGTATATAATAATTAGTATTAATATATATATTATATATATATATATATATATATAATATTATATAATATTATATTATAATTAATAATATATATATATATAATATTATTATATATATATTTATATATATATATTATATATATATAATTAATAATATGATATATACTATATATACTATATAATTATATACTATATATACATATTAATATATATAATATAGGTAGTCTAAGCGCATGCCTATTAATCAGTGAATTATTAGACTGTCCAGATGTCTAGTATACCGTGAATTTAGTTGAGACTACCATACTATTAGAATATAGGTTATGGTGAGCACCCCTATCTCTTATATATATAATTATAATAATATTAATTATATTAATATGTATATTATACTTAATATAATATATATAAATAATTAATATTATTATATATATATCATATTATTAATAATATATATATATATTAATATATATATATTATAGATTATTAGTATTTATAGTATATATATTATATAATTATAGTATATATATAATTA
>JABUQX010037092.1:7500-15000 GCA_015478945.1 Trachelipus rathkii | reverse complement strand
CTGGAGCCAGCACCGGTGCGCAATTGGCAGTTCTAAACTCTATAGTTCAGACTTCCTTCTTCCTTCTTCTATAGCATCTATCCAAATTTCACCTTCCTATGATATTTTAATTTTTTAGGGGGGTGGGGGACCCACATTCAGGGGCACCCAAGGGGACAGTTAATCTCTCTACGATGAGAATTACTTCACCATTGTAACCCTCTTCAAAATTTTAACCTGATACCGATAACTCTAACATCTATAGATATATATCAGAGCCATAAGGCTGAGCCGGAGCCGGAGCCGGAGCCGGAGCCGGAGCCGGAGCCGGTGCCTGAACCAGATTGCGTAAAAAACGATTCCTTACGATGGCTCTGATATATATCTATAGATGTTAGAGTTATCGTATTGGGTTAAAATTTGGAGGAGGGTTATATGGTGATGTAATCTCATCGTAGACGAGATTACGTCCCCCTTGGGTGCCCCTGAATGTGGGTCCCCACCCCCCCTAAAAAATTAAATTGATCATAGAAGGGTGAAATTTGGATAGTGTATAGAAGAAGGAGAAGGAGTCTGGAATCTATAGAGTTTGAAACTGCCAATTTGCACGGTGCTGGCTCCAGTGCGGTGCTGGGATAGTAAATATTTGTATAATAATACAATATTGGTGTTGAAAATATATTGTTTAAATGATGAGAGTAAACTGTGAAAGTTTCTGCTATATCCTCATTCAATTTATGCATCAGATCATCAAGAATTATAATTTTATGCCCTGGTAAACATTGAAGAGCTTTTATGTCATATAACCCTTCGTGAAATTCGATTACATCTTTGTAATCGTTAAACTTTTCTTGGTAAACACTGTAGCACCATATGATTTTAACAGGTTGTTGTTCGAAAATCTCGACCTCTTTTAAAATGTTTAATAACAGAAAGGTTTTCCCGCATCCCGTATGATACCTGAACAATAATGAATAAGAAAAGGTTTGCGTTTATGTTATAAATGATTCACTAGCTCAATAGAACATTAGATCGTGGATGGGAAGGAGAGATGGGGAGAGGATACCTTGAATCACTGATTTACTGATTTACTGTTTTAGGGTCTGTAAAACATAACAATTTTACTAAAAAATATGACTTGAATCAATAGATCAATAGATGGGAGGTAGGGAGAGGGGGGAGGGGGAGTGGTGAGGATGTTTGATTTACTGATTTACTGATTTAGGGTATGTAAAACATAGCAATTTTAATAAAAAATATGACTTGAATCAATAGATCAATAGATCAATAGATCAATAGATCAATAGATCATGGATGGACAGAAGGGTGGTTGGAAGATGGTTTGATTTACTGATTTACTGATTTAGGGTATGTAAAACATAGCAATTTTAATAAAAAAATATGACTTAAATCAATAGATCAATAGATTAATAGATCATAGATGGACAGAAGGGTGGTTGGAAGATGGTTTGATTTACTGATTTACTGATTTAGGGTATGTAAAAACGTAAATTTTGACGTTATAAACCTGAAAAGCATAAAAAAAATTAGTAAAAACAAAAATAAATTAAAAAAAATAAATAAAAAATAATAAAATTTTGGAAAAAAAATTAAGTTGAAAACAAAAGCTCACTCGTAAAAGCTAAAAAAAAAAATTTTAAAAAAATTATTAAAAGAAAACAGAACACGTTTGCGTTCTTGGGCATGATCGCCCCAGCGAGCGCGCCTGCGGGCGCCCGTTTCGCGCCGGATCGCGCCGGCGGTCGTTTCGCGTCGGATTGCACTGGCAGGCGTGCCTGCGGGCGCGCACACGCATTGACCCTGGGCTTGGTGACACAATCCGCATTGCCATGAGAGAGAGAGAGAGGCTAAAACACCCATAGTTGAGATCTACGTCCTTATAAACATATATTTTAACACCAATATTGTATTTTTATACAAATATTTACTATCCCAGCACCGCACTGGAGCCAGCACCGGTGCCATTGGCAGTTCAAACTCTATAGATTCAGACTCCTTTCTCCTTCTTCTATACACTATCCAAATTTCACCCTTCTATGATCAATTTAATTTTTTAGGGGGGTGGGGACCCACATTCAGGGGCACCCAAGGGGGACGTAATCTCGTCTACGATGAGATTACATCACTATATAACCCTCCTCGCAAAAAAGCTACGATAATTCTTAACAATGTTATAGATATGTATAACAGCCATAGGAACAAATAATGGCGGAAGGCAAAGACCGAGTGCGTAAAAAACGATTCCTTACAGGAATCGTTTTCGACTCAGAAACGATTTCGATTCTTCGTATCCAAATTTCTGCCTTCTATGAACAATTTAATTTTTAGGGGCTACGTCCCCCCTACGGGGGGACGCAGGGGTAAGTAATCTCGTCTACGACGAGATTACGTCATCACCCTCGAGCATAAACCGCCTTAAGGCTAATCCTCGCTCGCTTCAGAGCGCCACACAGGGCGTAAGAGCTATTTTGAGCTCACCGCTCATCGGGGGAGGTACCCCTATATACATCCTAGAGACTTGAATTTTACGCCCCTGTTTTTGAGCTTAACCCATAACATAGATTGATATTCCAAGTTTAGCGCGAATACCATCTATTCTTCATATCGAAAAGGGTGGAGGATACCAGATGGCTCCAGTAACTAACTTATATATATATATATATATATATATATATATATATATATATATATATATATATATATATATATATATATATATATATATATAGTATATATATATATATATATATATACTATAATATATATATATATATATATATATATACAAAAGTTACATCAAATAGATGTCGTAAAACTACGTCGATGCAACGTTACCGTGTAACGTTGCAAGGATGTCGTAAGAGTACGTCAATACTACGTTACCATAGGACGTCGCAGTGATGTCGCACTGTTACGTCGCTGAGAGCTGACATTTCCACATCCCAGGGACGTAATTATTATGTTACTAATACGATGTCGCACATCGCAAAGGAACGTAAAAGCGACGTTCGCTTTTACGTTAGTGTTGCTATATATTATGTATATATATATAATATAGTTCTATTATATATATATAAGTAGTATATTATATATATATATATATATATATATTATATATATATATAATAATATATATATATATATATATATATAGGTTTGGTTAGGTTAAGTTAGAGATTAAGGTTACGTTAAGTTACATAGATTTAAATAAATATCGTCTGAAACTATTTCTGTTATGGCGTCTACATTCATAATTATGCTTTGCAAACTTTAGGTTCATAAATCAAATTTAACTGAAATAAATTGCCGTAGGTTAGTAATTTTTGTTAGCTTAGGTGTGAAGCGAAAAAAAAAGATGACAATTTCTTTTTAGTTTTTTATTAAATTTTTAATTTTTTTTTTCAAAAATGGTTATATGTCAAAAGGATTAGCATAATTTTCGTAGTGCGACACACGTTCCAGACTTTTATATATATATATATATATATATATATATATATTATACTATATCTTATATATATATATATATATTATATATATATATATTATGTATACGGTATATATTATATATATATTATAATTAATTTATATATATATATATATATATATATATATATCTATATATATATATAATAATATATATATATATTATATACTATTATATTAAACTTTACCGGTTAAAGTGGATCATTAACATTTAAAATTTAATTTAAAATAAATAAACCTTTGATATGAAATTCAATTTACCTTTAATCTAAAAATTTACTTTGTATTGAAGTTCGACCAATCTCAGGGAATATTTACATTGACTTTAAAGCACAGATTTTATTCTGTTTGATTTTGTATTTTCAACTTTCCACTTGAATAGTTGAAATGTATCACAGGCATTCGTATACAACTGACAGACATAAAGATAGGTTTGGCTTTATTTAACACTAGGAGAAAGGAGAGAGAGAGAGAGAGAGACAGAGAGGAGAGAGAGAGAGAGAGAGAGAGAGAGAGAGAGAGAGAGAGAGAGAGAGAGAGAGAGATAGAAGAGAGAGAGAACGAGAGAGAGAGAGAAGAGAGAAGAGAGAGAGAGATTGGAATATATAATATATATATATATATATATATATATATATATATATATATATTATATATATATATTATATATATAAATATTATAATATATATATTATATTAAATATATATATATATATATAATATATTATTATATATTTATATATATATATTATATAATATATTGAGAGAAAGAGAGAGAGAGCTGTATATTTTAGATTGAAAGACAAACATTTATTGAATACCGAAACATCTAAATTTGTCTCGGAACATTATAAGACATTCCTGAGACATATTGAATCGTCCATAAAATTCTGAAATGTAAGGGGATATCTTAAAGTGTTCCAGGCCATTCTAAGATATCCTAGGACATATTAAATTATTCCAACCCATTTTAGAATGTCCCTTCTAAGTGTCTCGGAAGATTTCATAATGTTCCTAGACAATTTGAGATGTTCCTGAGAAGCTTTAGAATCTTTTAAGGTGTAACAGGAAATTCTAAAATGTCCCAGACATCTTAGTGTTCTGGGGCATCTCAAAGTGCATGAGAACGTCTCATTATATCCCGAAAATTTTTAAAGTCCCCCTAGATACCATAAGACTTTCTGAAACATCTAATAAATATTAAGGATATAAAGTTATATCTGTCCCACCATTTTCCTGATGAATTTCAGCAAGGCAACTGTCCCAGTTCCACATTTACATTCATAAATTGTATAAATATTTGTCCCAGTCCCAACCATACCCTTATATATGGAACAAACCAATTGTCAAAGTCCAGCCTTTACCCTTATAATATTAGAATCCAAACATTTCTCCCAGTCCGAACATTACCATTATTAATTTGAACAAAAGAGCTATACCAGGGCCACCATTACACTTATCAATTATATCAAAATAGTTCCCCCATTCCCACCATTACACTGACACTTCAAGATGTCCAGGACGTCTCAAAATGACTCCAAACACTTCAAGATTTTCAGAGACACTCTTAAATGTAGCAGAACATTTTAAGATGTCCCCGAACATTTCAAAGTGTTCGAAGACATTCTAAAATGTCCCCGGACATCCTAGAAGTGTCCCAGGAGATCTCAAAGCCTCTCGGGACACTTAAGATTGTACCGAATAATTTTGGATGTTCCGGTCAATTATAGATTTCCTTGGGGTCTCAGAATGTCGCCCGACATCATGAAGTGTCTCGGCACATTCTAAAATGCTCATGGTCATTTTAAAGCGTCTCAGTACATTCTGAAATGTCTCTCGAGACACTTTGAATGTTCCAGTACATTTCAGAATGTCCCAAAACACTTTAAGATGTTCCGTGAGGTCTCAAAATCTCATGGGACACTTCGAAATGACCCTGGATATTCTAAGGCAAAGCGATACATCTCAAAGTGTCCCGGGATATCTTTAAGTATTTTGGGACATTTTAAAACGTCGGAAGATATCTCTAAGTGTTCCAAAACACCTTAAAGTGTCCCAAAACATCTTTAAAGTGTCACCAAGACATTTCGAAGTCTCCCGGGTCATTTCAAAATGTCTTGGGACATTTCAAGATCTCCTGGATCAACTCAAAATGTCCCGAGACACTTAGAGATATCCCGGGACGTTTCAGAATATCCCTTTAAATTTATAGATGTCCCAGGACGTTTCAGAATGTCCCGGAACATTTTTGAGATTTTTTCGTAGACAGACAGGTAATAAAAAAATTAAAAGATTATAATTCCGGAAGCTAGTACTTACAAATAATACTTTTTGTGTTAATTATTTGCATACAGTTTTGTAACTCTGTATTCTGTAATGATTAATTTTAGAAATCAAAGTTGGTAACAATTCACAATTTATCGACTTCGATTCCAATATTGACTCCAATATCATTTCAGGCCTGACTTCTTTTCCGATTCTGATTCCAAAAGCTTTTCGTTCATGCGATGCCAATCCCTCAAAATTTACCGATTCCGTAGTTCCAGACCCCGGTTTCGGTTCCGCAGCCCTGATTAATATCATTGATTATTATTCGTAAAATTATTTTATTTTGTTTTTTATTTTAGTTATTGATATTACTGTATTATTATTATTATTATTATTATTATTATTATTATTATTATTATTATTATTATTATTATTATTATTATTATTATTATTATTATTATTATTATTATTATTATTATTATTATTATTATTATTATTATTATTATTATTATTATTATTATTATTATTATTATTATTATTATTATTATTATTATTATTATTATTATTATTATTATTATTATTATTATTTTATAAAATAAATATAAAGTGAACAAGATAGGTGTTGCCCCAATCCAATTCTTTACCTTTGTAAATTAAAAAAATTAAAACAGCAAATGATTTACCGAGGTTTCACACTTACTCTAATAAATTGGATCAAAAAAGGAATGATCAAAATTACCCCCCTCCCCATCTTTAAGAATTGGGACAATACGATAGTTGTTCTAAATCAATCTTTTCCTTTACAAATTTAAACAAGAAAAGAGTAGTCCCATCCTATTCTTACTGTTATAAATTAGAAGGAAAAAGGAGTTGTCTTATTTAATCTTTACCCTTATAAATTAGGCCAAAACAGGAGTTGTCCTAGTTCCACCATTACTCACATAAATTCTTACAATATATGAGCTTTCTCAGTCCCACCCATATTCTTGCAGTCTTGAACACGATATATGTTGTCTGGTCCACTCTCATTCTTTTTAAACTGAAACAGTATAGGAGTTATCCCATTCCCTCCATTACCGTTTTAAGCAAAAAAGAAACAGTTGCTTAGTCCCACCATTACATTTATAAATAGGAAATAGAAAAGAGTTGTTCCAGTCCCACATTCCAAATTATATAAATGCAAACAAATACAAGAGTTTACCTTTCTCTTATAATTTAAATTATGAAGGAGTTATCATAGTTGCACTTTTAAATGTATAAATTGTAAAAAGACATTAGTTATCAAATTCAGGCCTTGCACTTGTAAGCTGAAACAAGACAGGATTTTTCCCAATTCCAACCTTACCCCACATAAATTAGAAAAAAGGCATTAGTTGTCCCAGCTTTGCCTTTATTTTTGTAAATTGTAAAAAGAGAAATTAACCGTCCTTTCCTTGCCCTTATGAATTGCATCAACACGAGTTTTTCCTTCCCAATCTTACCATCAACTGGATGTGAATAACGTAGGAGTTGCCCAGCTAGTCCAATTCATAAACTTATAAATTGACAGAAGTTACCCTAGTCCAACCCTTACTTTTAGAAATTGGACAAAGGCAAGAGTTACCTTAATTCCACCTCTAAATTTATATGTTGGAATCCGACAGAGTTGTCTCAGTCTCAAACTAATTCCTATAAATTTGAAAAAGTTATAAAGTGTTCCAGTCCCACCTTTACTCTTATATATTGGAATAAGACAATAGCTGACCC
>JABUQX010037091.1:0-31634 GCA_015478945.1 Trachelipus rathkii | reverse complement strand
GTAATAATAATAATATAAAGATAGAGTTTGCTGGACTTAATAATACACTGTATATATATATAGCTATATATTATACGTGCTATATATATATATATAAAAGTCATTTAAGTGATTAAAAAGTAGACAACACCCCTATATCTGTAGAAACAGCATAGATATAAGATTGTCAGTGTCTCTCGGCCTCTAGGTGGAAGACGGGGGGAACTTCGCCCCTCTGCGCCCCGCATCGGCTCAAGCCCCCTAAATACATATATTTCTAGGTAGGGGGTCCCGGCAGCCGAGCGTGGGACGAAGTCCCCCGCGTCAACTCAACTTAGAAACTGCCGAGAGACCCACAGACAATGATATCCTATGTGTTACTTCTGGTGTTACGCTTAGCAGTATTAATATCAGTAAAGACGTGAGCGAGCGAGAGAGGGAGTGTAACTATATATAGATATATTTATATATATTAGTATAATAATATATCTATATATATATTATATATATATTAGTGATATATATAGAAGTATCATAGTATAACCCTATATTATATATATCTTATATAATTAATATATAGAATTAATAAATATAGTGTATATATAATAGGTAATCACTGTATGACGAGTCAGAACCTCACAACATTGCGCGTTGAGACCGAGAAATTTCTTCTAAGTCAAACTAAAACATTTCTAAGGATTCACAAGATACAGTTACATCGTTAAAGCTCAGGCTCTTTTAAGAAAATTCTCTTAGTGGCAAGCTGTGCTGGAATTATGCCAGAGCTTGCCCTATCAGAAGCAGTTTTCTTAAAAAAGCCTAACTTAGACTTATTACTTTTGCTGAAACTTAGAAGAATTTTTTTGATACTGTAGAAATATTTGTGTCCTCAAAGACTTGTGTGGGGATTCGGATGTCTACAGTAATTACTCATATAATAGTTGAATAGGTGTGACGTTTCATAGGGTATATGTAGAAGCTACTTAACGTGCAGAGCTAGGTAGGGTAGAAATGATAGCGGGAAGCGGAGGGATATATAGTGATACTAAATTATAGTTATATATAGTCAAGTAAAGTAGTCTGTATATAATACGTGGTATAAGCCTACGACTATACTACTGATATAAGCAATATCATGAGATACTATAGTATAAGTATATATATATATATATATTTAATTACTCAATATAATAGATCCTGACCTACATATCATAGCTAGTATATCATATATAGTCTTGGAACTTAGAATTTTTTCGAATACACTCAGTGGACGCTCCTGTACAACAGACACGTTTATAAACCACGCTATATATATAGTACTATATATAAGAATATTATATATATAGTATTAATATATATATTTCTGATAGCTAGTATATATATAATATATACTATAATATATATATATATAATAGTATACTAGTCATTTATAGGCGTTATACATATATATATAATACAAGAGTTGCTGAATAGGAGTATATACTATACCTATATGTATAATATATGATACTATAACGTACTATTCATACAGTTTAATACAACCGCCCTGAGCCACTTGACGGCAGCGCCATCATCGGGGAGTGGCCATAGAACGCAACATCCAGAGTACACGAGGGTGGAATAATCGTCCAACTGCAAACGCCATCGGTTTATCCCACAGCGCTGATTCCTCCTCAGGGAGACATGTTGCCAATCTTGCCTTTAATTGATTCTAGATAGAACAGCGACGAGAAAAAAGTGGGCTATGTACTCCTACACTCTGTAACAGCTTGTTTGATCAAATGTTTTTGGTGGTATTGGTTGAGGTATGATCTCGTATTTGTAATATTGTAACGTTGAGGATGCAGGTGGCCCATCTTAGCTTATTCGACAGACGAATTGACCTTGACTGGTTTCTTGTTCACGATGCCTTTGAATTCTGGAGTGTTCTTTCTGCGGTGGGTGTTTGCTATAAGCAATGTTGTTTTGGTGTCTGCATTCTTAAGTAATTTCCTATGTTAGTGATCCGTGTGGATTTGTGTTGTGTATGTTGTGACTTTATTGTTTTAGGTGGACTTGAAAGTTTGTTCAGAATTTGTTATTGTCATATAGATAGTAGAGGCATTGGAGGGAAAGAAAGGAATCTTTTGAGTTCTAGTGTTGAGTGGACGTTAAGACGAGTGCAATGGGCCTAGATGTCAATTTGGTTTGATGGACAAGAAGTTGTTTTGCCTATCAGATCTCACTTGTCGTGTGGCTATGAAGTATATTTGGTTTTCCGTACGCAGCGAGTGTTGTGGTGTTTGAGTTTGGATGTGCAATTGCCGTTTAATGCATAAGTTATGGGCCTTGCGTTTTGTGTTCACTTTGGATGTTTCACTTTATGCTCCTTTTTACGTCAAGATTGGTTATGATAGTTTACTTCTGAAGGGGCTCTTCGGATGATTTTTCCCTGTTTGTGAGAGTGGTGGGTTGTTTTTTACTCAGGCTTTGACGAAGCGAGTTGTGAGGGATGTTCGCGTGGTTGCTATATGTTGGATTTTTGGGTTTGTTGATTGGGTTTCTTTGATGGATATCATGAGTGTTGTGGTGTTTGTTAGGTGGTCTTGGTCTTTAGGAGTTTATCTTCAGTGTAATTATCTTGTCTTTTCCCCGCCCCACGATCGTGTCCTAGGTTTGAAGAAGTTGTCGATGGGGGGTTTGATGCTTTTGGTGAGGAAGGTTTGAAAGTTTGCTTGAAGAATGTGTGTTTAAGTTTATGATTTGGGTTTATTAAGGGCATATAATCTGTGAGTTTGCTCGAGTTTGGAGTGAGTGGGATATTATTTTTCCGAAGGCAAGTTGCGCGTGTTTGATGTAAGGTACGGTGTGTTCTAAATTCAACATGTTAGGGTGATATTTGTATCTTTTTTTTATGTTTCTTCTTGGTCGATGGATTGATGTTGGGCTTTGTTGGAAGTGTGTGTTGAGTGTGTCTATTGAGTCTTTAAAGTGCATATGTTGTTCTTCTATTTGTTAGTCATGTGATGGTCCAGATCTTCTTTTTTGTTAGTTTATATATATATATAATAGTATATATATATATCAATATATATATATATATATATACAGCTATAGTATACCTTATATATATATAGCTACTATATATATAAACTAATATAGTATATGATATAGAAGAGAAAGAAGAGAGAGGAGAGAGATGAGAGAAGAGAGAAGAGATGAGATAACGGAGAGAGAGAGAGAGAGAGAGAGGATACTTTCATTTTTTTTGCATATATAACAGCTTATACGCCGTTATATATATATATATAAGTATATGATAACTATAATAGAATAATAATATATATAGATATATTATATGATTATATATAATACTAGTATTATCATATATATAGTTAGCTGCTACTAAGTATTATATAGAGTATGATCTATCATATAGTATATATAACTTGGCAAGTACTGGAAATAAACGTTTTGAATGGCTTCTTTCTGAAATCTCATGGGTGCAGTGCGCCGCGAAGTCGAACTGCCGATAAGGCGTCCTTGTAGACTAGATGAATTTTATCAATATGGCCTGCAGGACTCTGTGGGACTCTGGCATTTACAAGAATGGGCAAGAATGTGACCTGCCAACATGTGTATGAAAATATTTTAATCATAACAATATTTTAAAAAAAATCTACTTAACTACCACAAATCAACGCAACCAAAGGGGGTACAAAAAAATAAAGCACAATTTGTTTTTTCAAGAATGTGTAGTCGGGTAGGACCAAAAAACGATAGGATATTCTGCCTATCCTTGTGGTGGAAAAAAGATTATCGAGGCAGAGGCACCAGAGTAGATCTGAAGAGTATTCTAAAGATAAAGAGACATCAATTCCATTGTAAAAACGGTAATTTAAGTAACAAGTCGGTTTTTTTTTCTTGTTAGCCAGGCCCACATGTTTTGTTTACCACAACCGTGGTAGACTTTATGACTGGGAGGCGTAAAAGTAAAAATCTTATTTTTTGCCATCTAACTTCTCAGACACAAGGAATATCCGTATACTGAGGGGATAGTTAGGCAGTATTACGACTACTATCTTAAGCTTAAGTACACCTCTAGCATATACTCTTAAATATATATACCTATATATATAGTATAGGTATACTATCGTTACAATACTTCAGTATATATATATTATATTATGTATATATATACTATAATAAATATATAATAGAGTACATTGATTATCAATAGTATATAATAGATTTAAATTGTATTATTAGTAAAAATGGAAAAATTACCTTTGCTCTCAAACGACACATAAGGAGGAATTGTAAATGAAAAATTGTGGTCCACAGAACATATGCAGTTTTTTATATTCAGGGGCTAAGCCAGCCTAACTCCAATTGCATATAAGGAAGAGTCATTCAAAACTCTGCTTGTTCTGAACAAATATTGCTCGAAATACTTATGACATGATCTCAAGTGTATAGGTCTACCATTACAACCCTCTTGAATCAGCTGGTTAAGAACGTCATTGAATGCAATTCTGACAGTTATTCCTCAAATCAAAATCAAGGTGAGAATAGAAGTGTGAAATATATTCATTGTTCTTCAGATATGCATGTCAAAACCTTGAGTGTCTGTTCACCCCAATTGTAATAATAACATACAATACTCTGAAACCCAGTAATTGATCTTTTGATACTGAATCTATGCACTAAACTTGGCATAGTTGAGCCGGACAAATTATCTCAAAAGGATTAAAGCAACAAAAAGCTACGTTAGCAGTTATACTCAAGACAAAATGGTCACGAGTGAGATTTCCTTATGAATTGCAAGATCACTTTTGAACACCACCCTAGAACTGTGGTAACAAGAAAAGTTGGGTACTCGTGGGCGCTTGAGGGGGAAATTTACTGGCAATGTGTGGCGCCCGTCGAAAGGGGTATGTTAATGGAAGTATTTAGTAACTCTCGTATTATCTTGGCCCGAAGATCTCTCAGAGTTAATAAAACTCTCCAGTCACATGGCCCATCATATATATAATATATATATAGGATAAGTATATATATTATACTAATTACTTGAAAGTTATTGAATATTTTTTACATTATGTGTAATATATTATATATATATGATATATGTAGAATATAATATAATATATATTTATATATTCAAAAATCGATATCAGGCGTACACCTATGTCTTTCGTGTCGCAAATTTATAGGCGTCAATAATTTTCAATTTATAATGTAGTTTCTAATTATATATATATATATAGTATATATATAATATATATATATATATATATCCTGATACGCAGAGGTAGGTATATATATCGTGATGATAATCATACGTACTATTCATATAATAATAGGAGAGTATACTATATATAATATAGAAGACTCATAGGCGGTATATATAACGTATGTAGTAGGTAATATATGACCCGTATACTATATAGCTATATAGTATACATATATATTACAGCGGATGGTTCTTAAGTAAAGGTCGGCCTACACCCTCTTTTGATATTGATTAATGCGATAACTGAGATATTGCGAATTGCTTGGTGATGGTAGTTTGAATTCGTGTGTTTAGAATGTTTACGTATATCGGTTTCTTTTAGCTTTTAGAGTCAAAATAACATAATCTAATTGTTTGTAAGTAGATAATGGATCTCAAGACCGGCAGAATTTATAACAGGCTAAAAGGAGTCGAATAGATATTATATAAGGGAGATAACTTAAAAATAATTGGCAATAAATATATTCTATATATTTTAATTGAGAAGATCACCGATAAATTGAAATTAAAATAATTAATAATATGAGTTAATAGTATGAATTAATACGTAGTATACTATTAGCGACAATAACTAAATGATGATATATGATATAATGTATTAACGTAGTTAAGTCGTTATATATATATATATGATATATATATAGATGATAGATATAGGTATACAGTAGTTAGTTCGCTCACTATTTTATAGACAGAAACATTATAAAACCAAACAACAGAGTGCTTTTGAGTTATATACAAAGGAAAATTTATTCCATTAAAATAATCTGAAGGGCGAGGGGTTTAACGAAGCCATGGGCCCCTATAATTACATATAGAATATAGTATATACTAGATACAGTATACCTACTAACCTATCAGCGTATACGTATGTAATATTAATATTATAGTATAATATAAGTATAATATTAAAGAAATAGGTTATATAGATATAAGGTATAATAATATATATATATATATATATATGATTTAAGTCGTAGAATGAGTGGATTGGAGTAAGTTTCAGCTAAGCAACAACTGCTAAAAGGTTTTGTAAAAAAAAGTGGTTCATTTCTCCATTATATTCAAGTAAGCAGTTAAATTAAAGTATAAATATTGGAAAATGTTCATTAGAAAATAATTTATTTAAAAACTGTTCAATAATAAATATTCAAAAAAAAAACCGTTTTTAATCACTCCTCAAACTTTGGCATCAGATAAATATTATACGAGCTACTAAAATATTTTGGAGTAAACTATTTTACATTAAAATGAAATCTAGAAAAAGTGCAAGATGGAGCCAAGCATTTTTTTAAGTTTTAATTTCTCCCCCAAAAAATATCATTTAATATATAAATATAAGTAAAAAAAAATAATATGGTCATAGCTTACCATCTTTTAAAAAAAGCTACAAAATATTGATAGAAATAATAATAATAATGAATAATAATAATATAATAAATAATAATAATAATAATAATAAAATAATAATTTAGAATAATAATTATTAAAACAATATATTTAAAATCAATAATCATAAATAATAATAAAAATAATAATAATAATAATAATAATAAAGTGAATATTATTATTATTATTATTATTATTATTATTATTATTATTATTATTATTATTATGTATTATATTATTATTATTCATTATTATTACTTCATTATTTAGATTATTAATATTATTATTATTATATTATTTATTATTTATTATTATTAATTATTATTATGTATATAATATTTTATAATTATAATATATATAATATTATATATTAATAATATATATATAGTAGAAATGGTATATATATGATATATATATATATATTATATATATATATAGATTCGTTTGAAAATGGAAAAAGAAACTGAACGAAAGCAAGATGTAACTATTCAGGATGTCAATAGTACTACAGAATGCGAAGAAGAGCAAAGATCAAGAAAGTTAAGAAAGAAATTTTCAAAGAAAGTTTTTAGTTCTTCAAGTGAGGAGGAGGAGGAAGAGAAAGAAAATATTTTGCCAAAATTTCCAACAGGATGGTTGAATGATAATAACGACAACTGTGTTGGTTCTACACCGGATAATGAAACCACAAATAGACAAACAGAGACATTGCAGAATCTGGAAAATGGATCAAATTCAAAAAATACTCGAACTATAATACACTCTGGTAAGTTTAAAGTTTACATATATTCCACAGCTTATAACATTATTTTATCTTTTAATACGTCTTGTAAATACTGAAAGCAGATCAAAAATATTATATTTGTAATCCATTATCTTTCAACAGTCGGTGAAGAAAATAAAACAATTCTCAGATACATTGTCGGATTAAAAACACAAATGAATTCAATGGAAATGCAGCTGAATAGAATATCTTCAAATCAAACAGAAGCATTGAAGTTGTTGCAAATGCAGGAAAAATGTGGTGAAAGTAAGCAGCAATCAACATTTGAAGATAATATGGTTCACAAGCAGAACTTCATGGTTAATTTTCCAGTGAAATGTTTGACTGAGCTGGAAGAAATTGAGGAAAAATTGACTAACCTTGAATTTAAAACGAATTTGGTAAGATAACTAACAATTTTAAATTCGCAATATTGAAAAATATGCTAGTAATTTTTTTAAGATTTCCACCTAGTACCGTTTGTGTTAGTAAATGTTTTGAGAACAATTAATTAGTTTGTGTGTAGCTTTACATAATATGTTGTTTATGTGTCGAGCAAAGTGCATTTGAGTATCGAATGTGATGGCTAGGAAAGCTATGTCTTTATTGATGGGTATCATTGTGTTGTATAGTTGAACTGTGTGGTTTTTGTTAGATTCTCCTTTATCATGGGTAAATAGTGTGATGGAGAATTTCTGGGGTGAAGCTGACAAACTGTTATTGGTGTACTCAGATAATATATAGTATATATATTATTATAATATATATATATAATTATATATATATAATATATATAATATATATATATATATATATAAATATAAATATATAGTATAATTATATAATATATATATAATATATATCATATTTAAATATAGTATATATCTATAATATTATAATATATATATATATATATACTATATAGTATATATATAGTATATATAGTATATATATATATATAAACTTATATATATATAATATATATATATATAGATATAGTATATAATAATTAATATAAACTTGTGTCTTCTTCTTCTACTCTTTTGACAGCAGACTTCAAACTTTAAACAAATAGTGGAGAGATACTGTGAGTCAATTGGTATTCAACCTTCTGTATGCACATATTTCAAATGGCAGTAGCTGATAGAATATAGTCCCGACATAGCACAAATATATTCCTGCAGAATATTCAATTAAAACATCCGTCGCGGAATGATTAGTAATGTTCCCTGTCACAATACTCAAATGTTCCAATTATGGTTCCGAGAATGTTACATGAACCTGAATGTCCGCCCTGTGTTGTATGACCGGCGGCTCGCGATATATAGTGAGGAATCGGTTCCTCTGGCACCGCAGAATATGTGAATGTTCTTGAAGAATCCATGATATTATTTATCATGTTTCCAAGAAGTGATATAAGAAACATCGAAAAGATTCGTCATCGTTAACTACCATCAGAATGTCCTTGTACATGCCCGCAAGAAATATTGAGCAAAGGTTCCTTTACAACATTCTCGAATGGTTCCAATTATGTTCCTCGAGAATGTGACAGTGCACGATGGGAAATGGTCCGGCCTAAATTGTATGACCAGGTGAATGTTCCTGGAATGCCGGCAGGAATATTGAGAATGACATTCTTGGGCAAGATCCCGTAATATTACTCTGTTGCATTAGATAAATGTAGAGTTAGTGAGCAAGATTCTGTTCATTTGATAACTACCTGAGAACATCTGTAACACCACCGCGCCTTCTGATTCTTCCCCACACCGAATGTTTCTCTGACACTATTCCGCCGAACTGTCTCACGCGGAATATCTGATACTATGAGCTCCGCGGGCCAACTCGCTGCTGGCAATTGTGCTTTGACCATATATAGTTCACACTCTAGCAACCGCTTCTTCATGCAAATAACCTCCGAAAATATCCCAAAAAATAACATCACGATACTAGAGATTGAACAATGATAAATTATCATATTGATCCCTATATCGAAGGCCCTTTTTTATTTTTCTTTTTGTTATTTTTCGAAGTTATTCAAAAGCAGCCGTTGTGAGAAGACTTGGTGAGAGGAGTCAAAGACACATTTCCAAAGCAGCATTGCAGGGACCCAAATATGAGATAGTCAAAAATAATTCAATGAACAATCGCGAATATTCTAGAAAAATCTCTTCTCTAATGAGTACTCATCTATTAATGGATATATATATATATACTATATAGTATAATATAGTATAGTACAGGAATATAGTAAATGATGATTATATAGTAAAGTGATTCTAGTTATAGATACTAATATAAGTATTAGTAGTATAGTGACCTATATAATATACTATAAAGTATATATTTATATATACTTATATATATATATTATATATAATAGTAATATATAATTAGTAGTATAGTAATAATATATATAGCGGTGATATCACGGAATGTGAATTTTTGACATCTGCGGATGCGGATATCCGTGAAATTAACAAAATACCTTCATATATATATATATAATATACTATATATATAGTTTATATAATAATATATATATATATATATATATACGTATTATATAATATATATATATAATATATATTATATATATATATACATATATATATAATACTATATATATACAGGCCCTGTACCCATAAAAGGGAAGTTACATAAAATGGCATATTATCGACAATCGCGGAAATCTGTCATGCAGCCCAGCAGTGTGACGTGTTAGCTAAAACTCCAATAGAGAGATCCCGAGAGTTTCCACAACGTTCCTTTTTTTTATCATGTAATTTTTATGTTTAATTTTTTTTATTGTTCATTTTTTATATATTATTAAGGGGCTGCAGAGCCAACGGAGGGACAGAGGGGACGAAGTCGTCCACCCCGTCGTCCCCCGCTGAGGCCAAGAGACCGGAAACTTCAAATCTTTGCTATTTACTCTTGGTATTCAATTAGTTTAAAAAAAAATAAAAAAACTGTCATTGGCAACCTTGTCGCACTTTGGCCTTGAAATCATCGAAAAAAAATCGATTACTTCGTTCGTTCGTTCGATATATATCGGTAACTACCCTTTAAAGGAGACGTTCCTATATACAGTAGATATAATCTATCGTGTAATATATATATATATATATATATATTATTATATATTAGTATATATATATATATTATAATATATATACTATATAATATTATATATATATATAACGTAATCAATATATATATATAGTATATAATATAATAACCGAGCAGAGAGGAGAGAGAGAGATGCAGAGAGGAGAGAGAGAGAGAGCAGAGAGAGAGAAGAAGAGAGAGTAGAGAGAGAGAGAGAGGAACATTGAATAGTATATATAATAATATAATATACTATTATAATATATCATATATATATACTATATATTAGATATAGTATATAATATATTATATATATATATATATATATAATAATAATACATATTATAATATAATATATAATATAAATATGATTATATATATAACTATATGATAATATATATCAGATCAGTGAAATTAATTCAAATACTAGAAATTAAAATCGAAATATACAGTTTCCAATAAAAAAAATGAAAATTTGGTCAACCCTCAATTAACAGCCCGCTTCTTTGAAAAAGAAAAACCAGTTAACAAAAATCTCAAATTTAAACAAGAAGATAACTCAAGTTGTAAATTCGTTTTTAGTGATAAAGTAGACTATATCTAATATTATATCTATATCTAAAAAGTGAATTTAAATTAAAATATTCAGAATCTTAACCTTTTAACACTGTAAAATTTTTAATGCAAAACTTTGAAATCTTAGGAGTGAGAATTTGAGACTTGACACCTGATAAAAAGCTGAATAGATGTTTATATTTGAAAAATATATTATTATTAATTTATTATTATGTACAAAACACTTTTGTCCCGGCTTGAGCGGGGAGTGGTGCGTAACGCCCTCCCTCATCTCAGACACCCCCTCCTCATCTCGCCCTCACCCACCTCCTCTCACCCCCACTCTATGTCCCTTCGCAAGCATCATACCCCTCTTCCTTCCCCCATCCCTCCTCCTGCCCAGACATTCTGCCTGTATTTTCCATCCATCCACCCCTCTTGGTCTCCCACCTTATCCTCTCGCTTCCGTAATCCCCGTCGCATCCCAACTTCTTAACACATCTTTGCTCCTCATTCTCACTCACTGTCCCATACCATCGTTAACATTCCATTCTCCGCTCTTCCCACCCAGAACATTCCTCCAATCACACCTCTCCCTCCCCACACTATTCCTAATCCTCTCTCCTTCTGCTAACCCACAAACCGCTCTCAACCCCTTATCCTCAAAGAATACTTCCAACTTTTCCATAGACTGGCATTCAACCCCCCCCCAGTCTTCACACCCAACATGCACCGCTGGTTACAGTGCAGATTTTTTCAACACATACTTATCTTCAACTTTTTGAATAGATGTCCCCCTTTCCATAAGTCTCTCAGACCACTCAAAGCCCTCATTCCCTTGCACGCTATTCTCATGTATCTATCCCTCCTTCATCCTCCTCACCCTTACCCCAACTCCATCCCGAAATATATAAAATCTTTAACTTCTCCAATACTACCTCCCCCCTACTCTAACCTCGTAACTCCTCCCCCTCCTCATCTTTCTCTCCTCAAACACTAACACTTTTTACTCTTACCTGGATTTATATTTAAGCCCCTTTGGTCCACACATTCTCTCAAACTCCCTGACCAAATACCTCAGCCCTTTGCCGCGTTCTTCGGCCACTAGGGCAGTACCATCCGCAAAAGCAGTATCATGTTCACATTCCCTCTCTATATCATTCCCTTTCATGCATTCAACTCCCCCGGCTCGACCTCTCTCACCAATTTTCCTCTCCCATACACTCCTCCAGAACAATCTGAAATAGCCACGGCGACAGATTACACACCCCTGCAATCCACACATCGTCCCAAACATCTTCAACTCCACCCTCCTTCCTAACACTCTCACACAATTCTACTATTCCTATAAAAGCCCTGTCTTTCCTAAATACCCACGTCGGCCCATTTTCCTCCAAAACACCCTTTCCAACATTTACACCCTATTTCAATACTATCATTATTGTCCCCCTTTCTCTAATCCAAAAAAAACCATACACTGTTCCCTTTCCTCTCAATACTTTTCCCCACAAGCATCTTTAGTGTGATCCTCCCCTCCTCCTTTGCTCCCCTCCTTCCCTCCCTATCCCCCTTGTTCTCCCCACATTCTCTCCCTCCGTTAATACCTCTTACCTCTCTCAATCATATTCTTCCCGTACACTTCCCTACCACACAGAAGCAAAATACTCTATAATTTCCCCAATGTCCGATCCTATTCCCCCTTTCCCCTTACTATTAGGGAAGACAACCAAAACAATCATGCCCATGGCGCCAATCTGTGGCTACGTTCGGAGCGCGAACCCTCCAACACTATGCTGTAAATACCTAGTGATCCATTCCAGCCAGCCCCTATACTCGCCCTTCTGCAATAAACATTTTATCAATTGCTCACACCAGAGGTCGAGCATTAAGGTAGTCATCTGTTTCATCAGATCACCAGCGACTGGGTGCCTTTTTTTCCTTTGATTTTTCCGGGCCTAATAATATTCCTCCATTATTGGTATTTCACCTCCCCTCCCTCCCCGACTCACATCTTCCCCTCCTCCAACCTCTTGGCATATCTTCCTCCCTAACCTCCCCCAGCACCTGCCTTCATGTTAATATGCCACTGGAAAAGATACTTGCGTTTACTCGTCTCTGCCAGACCCACTATCCATCTTACTCACCTAAACCTCTCCTCCGTATCATCGCATTCCGCCATCTTACATCACCCTGAAGGTTGCTCTGAGCCCCAATGCCACCGTCCCTATTTCCTTCCTTTTTTGTATTTAACCTCTCTTTCCCAGAACATCTTTATTCCTGTATTCAAAATCTTTCGCGTGTCACTTCTTCTAACCCTAGATCCTCTTTTGCGGCTTCCTGCCAATTCCGGGCTTTCCGGAGCCGCCATTCACTGGCCGTTCCCCGCACCGCCTCTTTTGCTTCCATGACTGCCGACCTAATCTGATAGCTACATATATTCCTCTCAGGCTATCCTCAACTCGGTTGCCACTACTAGTCCCACACTTCACGGATAAGCCTAGTCGATTATGCCGAGCGGCTGTGTTTTACCTCTTTCACCCGACCCCTTCAACGCCTCCTACCACCACGCCTTTTCACTCGGTCCCTTTTCGCTTTGCGTTGCAACCCCACTGCCGCCTTTACTATCTCCCACATACTCCTGCTTCTGCTATGCCATCTCCACATACTCGCTCCCTCTAGAATCATCTTCCAACTCCCCTTCCACCTCCCCAATTCCGCCATCCTCTCCAGCGTTTCTCACTCTTGTTCTCTCTCATACCTATCTCCCAAATCTCCCTCTACATACCCTATCATCTCTCCAATTTTTTCACCTTTATCACTTCTCTCTCTCTCTTTTTCTTCCCTTTGTCCTAACCGTCACCTGCTCTCCCCACCCTTATGCCTGCAAGTACCAATATGATTCTGATATCCCCCCTCCCCGCCTCTAAATACTATTTACAATCTAATATTCTGACGCTATTCCCCTCCCATTTTACACAGCACAAGTTAGTGTAAATTAGTTAATGCGGGGGCTGCCTTCCATCAGCCCGTGTATCATCGATCACTCTTGCCATGTAGGTATATCTGGTGATATGATGTATTCGCGGATTGTAGGTTTGGATTAAACGCCAAAGTAGCTATCGGCCCTACGTAGAATACGATTTCTGTCTCTTTCGTAGACGACTATAACTCTATGGGAGACGCTTGTCTCCAGTTATCGATTCCTCGCTTCCCCAATCCTCCAAAAGGATCCTAATTATTCTTCCTACTGCTTGCTCCCGTTCCCGACTCCCTGCATTCAACATCTTCCAGTCAGCGTCAACACACAAGGCACTTTTGTTTCGAATTTACGCTCCCTCAAATGCTTCGTCCAACTCACTCACATTCTTTTTCAGAATTCTCAGGGATCCCGCGGCGAATCCTGTTTCTCTCTCCTCCTCTTCCTGTGATGTGCCTCCATACTTCACTTGGATGCTAATCGCACATTACGTTAAAGACCGTCGTGCGGACAGTTTCCGCTTAGCGCGCCGCTTATGGGATGATTTCAGTTGTGGCCGTTAGCGGCGCCACGTCTAGCTGCCACATCTATACCTAGACCTACCCTGTCTAGCAGAAAGGCCGCGCACCCTAGTGTGTCTCCGAGCATCTCTTCTTGTAGCCCGTTGACGAAGGAAGCCTCCATTTCACGCTTGTGGCACGCCATCCCGTGTTCGCCCTCGACTCGCTTCGGCTCACGCCCCCGATAACACTGGAGTAGACCTTGTGTTATTACCTCGAAAATCTCCTCCCTCTTTCCCGTTTCAAACTTCGTTTCTGTTTATCCTAAAATCCACCTTTTTTCCCTCACACATCAAGCCCCACGTACCTCCCTTTTTCAAAATCCTCATTACCGTCCTCTCACTAGTTCATAACACCCACCCTAATTAACCATCTCTACTCCCCATCCTTTCTCCCTAACTACTTCTATAGTATGAACATCGACCACAGGCTGTAGCGCTTACGGGACCTCCCCCAGGAATCTCTAGTATATGCGTTCTACCCGACCTCCTAGGGTTCCCACCGCTAACCGGACTGATCCTCGCGCCTCCCGCTCACCAACCCACAATAACAATAACCAGATATACAAGGCCGGCTAAACACAATATAAAACAATAAAGAGGTTAAACCGCCACAAGCTATCGAGGTTTATAATCTCCCCACCACCCTACATTCCACTCCTCCCCTTCTCCACCCAGTCCCCTACCACTCTCCCTTTCTTCCTTTTCCTTTTAAATTGCCCGGTTAAAACTTAAATCTATTAGGTGAATTAGATTCATTCCTGTAACTCATTATTTTATATGTAAAATTCCATAATTAAGAACATCGTGAGTTTCGATGTACACATACGATATAATATTCAAGTTTGTACATTAAAGAATGTCCCTGCGAATTGTTGGGACATGACAAACAATAACAAAATATATCTACTAACCTCCCAGAACATCGTCAGGTTTAGAATTTACAGTTATTAATATAATTGGTCTATTAACGGTACCTTAAGCTATAGTTACGCAAGGAATAACGGCATTATGCTTACTGCACAATATGAACCCCCGAGGATGTGAGCAAAATAAAATGAGCTGTCAAAGCGGCCTATATTTTCATTATACGTATAGCAGAGAGACAGTAAAGATATTTTCTTTTAATACTTTACCATACAAATTGCTGTCTAAACTTCAATAAATTTTTTACGAAAACGTGTCCTACATATAATTATGAATCATATATAAATAATGACTGTAAATGATGTATAATCTTTATTTTTCAATAGTAAGTATGAATAAACTGGCGACAGTTAAACGCAAATTAATGAAGTGACGTGGATTCTACTTCCTCGAAACGTGCGGAGGCCACACGTGGTGCACAATACTGACGTCATCAGCGACTATGGTAACTAATCCAATCGGAATCAAGCATATATTCTACTGTATAATATTCCACTTGTACGATTTATTAATATTCCAAAATGCACCTATCTAAAAAATATAATAGAAAGAAAATTATAATATTTAATAAAATTAATATGCTAAAACAAGTAAATATAATTTGCACTCCTTATTAGTCTTCTTCTGTCATTACTTCGCAAAAATGACGCCCTGAATCGATCACTTACGAGCCTTACATACCGAATTGTTTCATAAATACACATAAGCTTAAAAATTAATTCGGCCTCTCTAGGAAAAAAGGCATTTCTACTAACTTCTGTAGAAATTCTGTTATGCCCACGAAATGCAATCAAATGGGAGAACCAACCTTGTCGACCGAAAGATGGATCGAATCTTTAGGGCCATTTAATTGGAAATAGAACAAATCCTTGTATGAAATTGTGTTTCAAAATCGGGTCGAACCAAGCGATCCATCAGATCCGAAGAAGAAACTGTTCTCGTGGAGCTAGATTGTGTTGTGGTCGTCCAACTACGCAACTGGCGAGTTTTACGTTATTACACAGTAGAGATATATTATTCGAAGCTACTAGCCCCTAGCAGAAATTGTTCCGAAGCTACCAGACTCAAAATTGTTCTGACAGCCACACTCAAGCCAAAAGTGTCCTCAATGCACGACCCGGAGCACGGCCTTTCGAAAAAACAAAAAAACAAAAAAAATGACGAAGTGGGGGTGTATTTTAATTCCTGAGTGCGGCTTAGCCAAAGTTCTACCTATACAGTCACGTTTGCCAAAATCTCTGTATCATATATATATATATATTTGAATAAATATTTTCTCTTAATATATTCAGCGAGATTACAATAATTACTTACAAGCAATGAGAGATTCTGTTATTTTTAATTTGATATAAGTAAGCATTGACGAGTGAGGAGCGAGAATACTCTATAAAATTAAACATACATGGAATTTTGTAGATTAACATCATGGCTACAATTACGGTCTGACATAAGAACATAATTATTCCGAACGTCGCGTAGAAGAGTTTGTACTGAACGTATTTCGTGAGTATAACGTAATGATTCCTGGAAGAGAGCAGTTGGGTACTGGAACGAGTGATATGCTCGCTTATCCAATTGATATGTATTGACAATGAGGGCCAGAGCGGAGCAAGTCGGATTGAAATGACTAGTGAGAGATGTAATAATAGTCTGGTGAGCATCTTTCTGTAAGTGATAGGAGATACTGCGGAGAATATAAGTCGGCTAAACACTATGCCCGATAACGTGTTACTGGTGGACCTGACGAGTGAGTGACGGCAGTTGATCTCCTGGAAAGAGTGTATGAGGACGAATTGTTTAATGTGCAAGTAGTAGTGTAGATAGTGGATCGTGATCGGCGTACGCGGATGACCCACTCAGACTGTTCTAAATGTCGATAATGTATCAATACGAACAGTAATAGGTGCTAGTATACTTAAAATGATTATTGTACAGATAGATCTGCGTCTAATGCGCTAGTGGAGTCCACATGGGATAGTAAGAGTTGGTTCCATGGATTCACAGTAATCTGGGATTCTATAGAGTGAGTATGGGGTAATGACTATGATGAATGAATACACGTGTCGCAGTTGGGTTGAGTGATGATTGCATGAAAATATATGACGACAGTGCGTCATCACTACGAAGGTGGAAAGGATGTTGCATCTATAAGATAAAGTTTTAGTCGCAATGCCATGTATAATCGTTCAACATACTCTCATTTATTCGTAGCGATGAGGAGCTCGATTTGAAAATACGACTGCCAGATATCACATGGGAAACCAATAATTCAGATCAGCCTATTCTTGGAGCCTTGCTTTCAGCACATAAATATTAGGGAAAGATAGTAAATTAGTCAGTAGTAAATAGTCTTTTTAAAAGGATCGGTATTTTATATCCTGTAGTCCTGAAAGGGGCTCAGTATTTTAATTTTACTCAATTCTATATGTATTTTGCCAGAACGGCGAATGAGAGGAGTGCCGTCATTCGGATCGGCCTGGCAGTGACGTAAGAGGTCTGAATTTAGACTGGAGGGGAATCAAGTAGGCAGTTAGATAGGTATATGAAAACTGTAACAGCTTGCTTAAGTAGTAGTTCAAATACATTTATGGTCTCTGAGAAAAATTTAATTTGTACTATTTTTAATCAATTGTGCAAGTTATGAAATAGTTTAGTTTGCTGCGATTTTGCCGCGGCATTAGATGTATATATACAGATATTGTCATAGTATAGGTATATACGAATAAATTAATGGACTCAGTATTAGTTATAGTATAGATATATTACGTATAATATATATTCATATATTTATTTGTACACGAGTTATGGTTATATAAGTAGGTATATTATCATGTTTTATCGTATCTAATTAGTGATGGAAATTCCATTGTATAAGCAGTAGTTAATTATATATATTGATATATCTAGTAATGTACGACGTATTATTATCAAGTAGGTAGTGATATACATACGCCGACGTATTAATATAGATTATATATAGATCAGTGAGCCGAGAAGCGGATACCAGTCGTGCACGTCCTACCTAATGTGTGCGCCTATGGCGTCCTGATGGGCGCAACTTAATTAATTCGAGGCGCAAAGGAGGATGCATAGGGCGGCGGCAACAAATTTTAAAGAGCACAGGCGGCACATAGCAGGAGGCCGCAACAGCCAATTCTTGCTGCTGCGCTTATAATTTCGTCGCGCCTATAGAGAGACAGCGAACGAAAGGCATGTTGTTTTAAGACCGTTTTAGTAAGCTACGAAACAGATAGGAGCGTGTGCAAAACTTGTATGCATTCTAAAATACCAGTTGTCAAACACTTATATATATATCACTATCACATGTCATAGAGCTTCAGAGTATTTACCCGAGTATATACGAGTAGTATATCAATATAACGAGTATTCAATAAGAGATGAGTATGATTAAACTCATAGTAACGTGAGTGGTAAATATAGATAAGTATCAATAGATAGTACGTAGTTATAGTATCTGATTGAGTATAGTATAGGTTACTAGGTAATATAAGTCTGATATAGATTATATCATAGTTATAATAGTCGTAGTATTTATATCAGTTAACTAGTTCAGTATTTGTCACTTAACTACAAATGAAATGTGGCAATGTCTATGTGATGATTTGAAAATTTTCAACGTTCGTGGGGTGTTCAGCGCTCGGTCGCCATGTATCCTCACTAGGTGGGGAAATAGGACAGTGGACCAGCACTAAAGCGAGCTTGAGGAGTGGAGGTAAATGAGGCGCAACGTTAGCCATTAGTTAGAAGAAGCCGAGCAACGTTAATTTAGAAAAAGCTAGATAGCAAAGTGCTATTTTTGATTAAGCCAGATAGCAACGTTGCCTTTAAGAATGTGAAGCCAGATACGGTCAGGCGTGTAGATCTTGAGCTCAAAGACTGACGCTCTCTACGCGCGCGCACACTTACTGTAGGTTACTGAAGCATGATTAAGCTTGTGTCTGATGCGCGTCTGGTGCCAGCTCAGGAAGATATGTAGTAAGTGAAGGACTGGTTGGTGAGAGTACGGAGCAGCACAACATCAGCCGACAGGACCAGGCGAAGTACTGCTCGAGCTGGTGTATCAAGTACTAAGTGATAGGTTTGACGAAAGGCGAGGCTGCTAATCTATGGAGGTGGCTGAGCATAGGTGACAAATAATAGCGAGTCTGGATGGAGTGTAGGCGCTAGGCCGTCAATTAGGCTTTCCGGCTGGCATAGGAGGCAGCACATGAGTGGCACGCGCAGGGCGGCAAACTCACTGGACGTGTGTGACGATCAACAAAATTAGATGGCGCGCGCATGCTCTGATATATAGATATGACTAGGGTAATTATAAGAGCGTGTATATAAGTATAGTATATATATATTAATACGGTACTAATATAGGGTATTATTGATATATATATATATATAGTATGAGTATATATATATATATACGTGGTAGCGGAGTACTGTATTATAGTGTGATAGTATAGTAGATTATAGTATATAGTAGGCTATATATATATAATAATCACTCACGTGGCAATGTATGCCATTGTCAATTCAGATCTTGACTATATTTATATATACGATATGAAGCAGCTCTGGAAACAATGATGCCAAGCTAACTTATGTTGAAAAGAAGCTTCACCAATGAATGATGATTCGATAGAGGAGCAGGGGAGAGAGCAATACAATGAACGTTACTTTGTAGGTTGCTTATCACTTGCCATGAGCCACACGTTCCACAACCAGCCCACATGGAATGATGCTTTGGTAAATATTCTAGAGCATATCTGAAGAATAATACAAAATATGCCGGATGTGTGTGAGAAATAGAGATAGCAATTGGTGATGTAAAATAGGTTATGGAGGAATTCAATGCTGAGTGCTCATATCGGAATGTGCGTAATGTGGGTTGGGTTGGAGGACAAAAGGAAGATCAACCTTTTTCACGGACTTATAACAGCGATGGAGTTGTTCATCGGTGAAACTTTATAGATATTCTGTTAAAATGTAGTTAAGTTTTTGGTATCGTGGCTACGTTTAAGTGCTTAATAGTGTTATCTATCTGCTGTGTATGGGCAGCATGCGCATGCGAATAAACGTCTAAAAAACCATCGACAAAGGAGTTTGAAAGTTGGGGACAATGTATATATGCATATATATATATGAATAATATATATACTATAAATATATATATATATATGTATATATGATATATATGATAAATATATATATTATATATATAGGTATAGAATAATATCAGATATATATATATATATATATATATAATATAGTATATATATAATTGAAAACCAATAATTGAGAAAATTGAGGGAGAAGAAGAAATAAAGTTGTATTTAGGTTTTATGGATTTGCCAAAAGGCGTATGATATTGGTTTAAATAGGTGCAAGCTTATGGCAGGTGTTTGTGAATATATGGTATTGTGGGTAAGGCTTCTGAGATGGAAATCAAAGTATGTATGACATTAGGAGGCGTGTGTAAGATAAACTGCGGTCAGAAGTGAATTGGTTTAAGTATAATAGTGGATGTGAGGCAGGGTTTGTGTCTGCTCTCCTTATTATTCAAATTTGGTATTATTTTGGATGGGGTTATGAAAAAAGATTCGAGGTGGGGATGGCAGGAAATGGTGCTTGAATGGTGGAGGAATGGAGATGAGTGGGAGGGTGCCCTACCTATTATAATGATTGCGGATGATTTGGTTTTTGTGTGGCGAATCTGAAGAGAGTTTGAGAGGAATTGGTAAGATTAGATTTTGGCAGGCTTGTGCTAATAAGGAGGGGTTTTGACAATTCAAACACGTAGATAAAATAAAGGTTATGGTTCGTAAGTATGAGGACATTCCTCAGTGATTGAAAGTTATGTTTACGCATGGTGAAGGCAGCTGGAACAGGTGTCTGAGGTATATAAGTTGTGTTGAGAAAGGGAGGGAAGCTATTTACAAAAATGGTTGTGATGGCGGAAACGTAAGTTGATGCCAATAAATTGTTGGTGAATGTAATAAGGAACTAATGTCCTTGTGCCGTAGGGGTCTTGCACAATGCAAAGTGCAGTTGTTACCGTTGTTTATTCTATAGTAGTGGAGACTATGGTCTAGGAATAAGAGTATATGGATCTATCGAAGTTCTAATGCTGTTTCTGATGGACAATCTTAGGGCGTGCTAGGTGTGAGAATTGACTAAATTGAGGAATGGAACGTATTAGAGAGGTGTGTGTGGTGTGAAGAAATGGAGGTAAATGAGAGATAAATGAAAGGTACTGTGTGAGATGGTTGGTCATGTGGAAAGAATGAAATGATAGTCGGTTGGTTAAGCGGATGTAAGAATTGATAAAATGAGGAATGAGGTGTGAAGAAAGGTATTAGAGAGATGTGGTGTGAAGAAAGGGGTAACGAGAGAAGAATAAATGAAAGTACTGTTGAGATGGTTTGGTCATGTGGAAGCGATGATATGATAGTCGGTTGGTAAGCGGATGTATAGTGGCGAGTGTGTTGAACACCGACTGGGAGACCGAAGAAAAACGTGGATTGAGTCAGTGAACGAAGTTGAAGGAAAGAAATGTGAGTTTTGGCAGAGGCGGAATAAAGGCTGCCCGATAATAGGAGAGATGCGGGTTTTGCTGAGGGTATGGTGCCGCGACCACCTGGTGCCACTCTATGTGAGATGTAAGAATAGCCATGCCGTTTGTTCTGCATATCGTAAGAGGCGACTAAATGGACAGAGGGAGAGTAGCGCACTCTTAGCGATGAGAATATCTTTGGTTTTGGGTTGCGTTGCATATCTCTTAACATTGCAGTGCCAAATTGTTCTATTCCTTTGTGTTCATATCCACACTCTTCTTACACGAGAGTAGACTATGAATCACATACAGACCATTAATTAATATCATTATTACAGACAATACCTTTCCATATATCCGTGTTTGAGGGAGAAGGAATTCCTACAACGTATGTTCTACGTGTCGTAGGTGACTAAAGTTTGGATAGTGGTAGTTGGTTTAGCTGCCCACTACCACTTTTCTCTTGCTAGGTATGCTTATGCAGGTCTCGGACATGCGTCGTGATTGCCGCTAAAGCGACACTCTTATTTTCGGAGCAACAATGGAAAATCGTAAGGGTAAGTGCAATGCAGAGAAATAAATGTCGAGAGAGCAGACGGTGAATGGATGTACTTAGAAATGGCGTTAAATTTGATTTGTCGCTCTGACTGAAAAAAGACATGAAAGGAAACAGTTGGAAAGAGTGAATGCGGCAAACCAATGTGATGCTGAAACAATCATGTGCTGTGCACTGCAGTGCAACAAAGACCAATAGACCAGCAAGGCGCAGAGAGAAGGACTTGCGAAACAATACTCACGCATGCCAACTGACCTGTGCCAAATAGGAATACCAAGCAACCAAATGGACTATAATGTCTTGCTCGTGCCACAACCCACACCCCCCACCCACACCCACCAAACCACAAAACCACCACACAACACAGTACATAGAGTTCGTAATAGTTAAATATTAACTGTGAAAGCCGTCAAGGTATTATTGTGTTTTGCTAACATACCGTGCCACTGAGCGGCGATATTTGAGAGAGCTGACGAATCTGAATTGATGTTTGTTTAATAGGGGTGAGTAGGAGCTTCAGGTTTATTGTGTGTGTTGGGAGACCTAAATGGTTAGATAGGTGATAAAAAAAAAGAGATGGTGTATAACAGATAACTTTGGGGTGAAGGGAGAAGAGAATGGTAGGAAGGTGAATTGATTTCTGTGAGGAGAGCGGTACGTGTGTCTAAATAATACTTTCTTTAAACAAAAGAGAATACAAGAATATGCTTTTTGGTTTTTTTTTTTTTTTTTTTTTTTTTACAGTTAACACCACCGCATTCCATGGGCAGAGCTCTAATCTAGGAGGGGTGTGTGCTCAATTTTAAGTCTGGACAAGACTGAGCTGCAGAAGAGAATACGCGCGAACACTCACACGAGCAAAGTTGATGTACGAAGTGAAAAGTATTTTTGATTTTATTTGGTGAAGGAGGAGATCTTGAAGTATGTGATGGTGTTTAAATCAGTGAGGGGTTGCGGGATCGCGTATTCAGATTCATTATGTTTATTAAAAATCTGGGGACTGGGGCCTTGGATGGAGAGGAAGGAGATAGGAGGAAGACAGATGAAGATCGATAGCTTCCATGTGAGGTAATAAGGCAAAAGTATTTAAGAGCGATTGCAAATAAATCAGTTAATGTGATCGAAATGAAACAACAAATTTGGGCGTAAATGAAGGAAGCCCTTTCTTAGTAGTGCCAAAGAGAAGTATGTTGATGTGCTAAAGAAGAAAGAAGCTTAACAGTGATGCGTGAATGAACGAGGTATGCAAAAACGGTTAAAAGCTAAAAGAGGCAGTGGTTGAATGCTGCTAAAGGTCAATGAGGAGGTATCAAAAAGAAAGGTGTTTGGAATATATAAGGAGGCAAAAAAGGAAGACTAAAAATTGCATACGCAGGAGAAAAAAGGAGGATAAATGAACAGTTTGGCAAGCGAGGAAGAATGGGCGATTACAAACGCAATAGAAAGCCTTTTGGAAGGAAGTGTGAAAAGTTATAAGATGAGAGTAAGGGAAATTGCTGGCAATAATGATATAGGGATGGTGCTTCATTAACTGATGAACATGGATGCTGAGGGGAGTGTGAGAGCCGACACTTCGAAAAGTTGCATAACATTGCCGCCAGTAATGAAAGCAGGTGATAGTGAATCTGCCCGAGGGTTTGATCTTCCAGAAGCAAAAGATAGCATTTTGCGATGAAGCTAAATGAGTAAGCGAGGAGATGGCAGGGATGCAAATTTACTGATCGCAATAATAATCAAGCAATGGAGGCGAGATGGCTTAATTGAATGGCATTTCGAGTTGTGCAACAAACATTTATGCGAGGGCTATAGATTACGAGGGATTTGAAGGGAAGAGTAATGTACCCTTATATTGAAGGGTAAGGGGGGGTATAACGCGGCAACACTGTACTACTATAGGGACGAATTAGTTTACTGAGAAGATTGAGGGGAAGATATATTTTGATATTTTGGTGTGGAAAGAGGTGTCGAGTATACGAGGACTGATTGGGTGACGAACAAGATGCTTAGAAGCTGATAGAGGACTGGTTTCTGGATCAAATTTTAGTACATCTGAAAACACATGACTTTATAAAATGACAAAAGAATAAATTTTTTTTTAGGTTTATGGCTTTGCAACAGGCCGTTAGACAGCGCATTAATAGAATCTCTGTGGAGGTGTGGTAGGTAGGCCTGCTGAATGGCATTCAAAAGTTATGTATGACGATAGTGAAGCGACGTGTTAAGAATAAATGGAGTTACAAGGGCTGTAATTTAATAGCGGAGTGAGGTAAAGATGTGTTATGTCTGTCTTTTGGCTTAATTTTCTATATGGATCGGGCGTTATGATAAGAGAATTAATAAGGGAAGGGTGTTTTGAATGAAAGCGAGAATTGAAGGAGAATGGAGGTACCTGCTATTGTTGCCGACGATTGTTTGTTGTGGCGAATCTGAAGAAAGATTTAAGAAAATCCGGCTTTTAGCGGAGGTTTGACAGGTGTTGCAAAGGACGGGGTTTGAAAGTAAATGCCTAGATTAAGAGTAAGTGCTTATGGTAGCTGAGCTTAGGACGAGTCCGCGTAGTGTGAAGTTTGTGGATGCAAAAGTGAACGTGATGATGGCCAATGTAGTATGAAAGTTAGTGAATGGTAGGAGTGGCAGGTGGCAATTAACCCTGGTGATGTCTAAAGCGGACTAAGATTTCAAGTGCGCCGCTGAGGGTTTTGCATGAAGGGTATGTTGTTACCGGTGCTTAATTTATGTACTGAATCTATGGTCTGGGCTAATAAAGGGTATAGCATCTAAGGTACAATGCTGTCCAGACGAGACAGATCTTACGGGACGTGTTAAGAATGCTGAGAGAAGTTTAATAAAAATGAGGAATGAATGCATTAGGAGCTTGTGTGGTGTGAAGATAAGGACTAATGATGAGACATAAACGAGAATACAGTAAGATGATTGCGTAACATGAAAGGAAGGATGATAGATTGGATTGGTTACGAGGCATGTATATAGTGAGTGCTGCTGGAATTGACCCGACTGGGACACCCAAAGAAAATGAGATTGCGTCAGTAAAGGAATGCTGAGGAGAGGAGTGTAGCAGGTTTGGCTAAGGCGGCAGAAAGCGCGCATAATAGCAAGAGTGATGGTAGGGGTTGTTGAGAGGTGGGTGCTGGTTGTGGGCTGCAACAGAGATGAACTCCACATTGTTGAGATACCATATGAGGCGTCCGTCGCCCCTGTCTCGTGAAACTCTTAGGGGGATTTTTCGACAGAACGATATTTCACTTAAGGGATGAGGAAGGGCTGACCGTAACGCAGAGGGCTTCATATCGACTTGCCGTCATTTCTTTACTACTGTTATGTCCTAGTGTATGCCCCAATACACCGTCAAGGCCCCCTAGTCTGGAGGAAAGCGAAATAAATAATATAATAATAATAATAATAATAATAATAATAAAATAATATAAAAAGATAAATAATAATAATAATAATAATATATAATAATAAAATTAAAATAAATAATAATATAATAATAATAATAATAATATAATTAACAATAATAATATTAATAATAATATACCTCACAAAGAACAATTTAAAGCATAATCATTTGCCTTTAGGATTCTGTTTACTTTGAAATACTGGCCATCAAAATATATGCAGAAACTTTCCATACTGTGAAAATTCCTTCTTACAACAATTCCGAAGGGCTACAATGAAATCTTATCTCGGAAACCTTCCTGGTTTTTGAACCTACTTCTTCTTCTTCAACTTCGCATCGAGAGTTACAACGATTTAGAAAAAAACATTTATATTTCATCAAAACATATATCAAATATTGTAAAAAAAAAAAAAAAAAAAAAAAAAAAAAAAAAAAAAAAAAAAAAAAAAACAAAAAAAAATAAAAAAGCGGAATCATTTTTTTATATACCTGGTACACAATTATATTACCTTCACATGCAGAGTGAAAATTTCCTGTGATTCCACAATAGTAGGATGCCACGTCTCCTTTACAATGAATGAGCGCACCCTACTGAAGAGTTACATACTTGTATAAGATGCTAATACCAACAAAGTCCAACTCATTCCTTAAATCAACCTATATATATATATATTGATAATATATTATATCACTATACTATTATAATTATATATATATATATTAGTATATATATATGTATATATATATTTATATAGAATATATATAGTATTATCGTCTGCTACATATTTTTGAAATTCCATTCAGAAGCCTACCACCAATACCAGCCACTAAGCTTTCCTATCAATCCTGTCATGCGCCTGTTGCAACCCCATAAAACCCGTTAATAACTAGCTTTTTTACTTCCTCTCATTCTCAATCATCTGTTTCAATGTAAAAATTTGATCTACACATCCTCTGACCACTTCGTAAATGCCTGACCGTGAATTTCACCAATCAGGCCCTCAGGCACTCGACGTACTTTCAACTAAAATACCAGCATATATAGTATTCCCTGCAAGCACGTCAGATAAAACTAATTCCCCTTTATTTCCTACAGCTTCTCTTATTTCTTTTAAAAAATTAATTTATATATTAGGTAGTTATATATAAAATATTGTTTACCTAAAAGAAACTAATAATGAAATAGCCTACTAATCCCATAAGTAATTTAGCATTAACATTATCCCGAAGCAATCTAGTTTTTCTTATATAATCTTTGAATGATAATGCGGAGTAATGAATAACTTGGCCAACTTCTAATAAACAGTTTTAAATCAAAGCTGGCATCCCAAGTCTATTTTACTTACAATGATTCTTTGTGTGTGGGTAATCTTTTTTGTTTTTTAATTGAAAGGCTTTCATCGATACAATACTCTCTAGTTCTTTGTAGCTGATTGTGCAATTTGTTTTTCTTATCCAAATCTTCAAGTGGCTGTTGAAACAATCGAGAAGATTTATATTTAATAGTGGAATGGGCAGAGGCCTGTGGTTAAATTTTGCAGTAACAAACTCAACTGTGTCATCTTCACAAGACATTCTCCAAATGATTCATGTAACCATGAATAGGAAAGATGAAACAAATTCGGGGGGGGGGGAAATTGCATTACATGTTTACCAAAGGTCAACTAGGAATGTAAATGCTAAATATACTAATAGTCAATTAGAAAAACATATGGAACTCTTAAAATATTTGGAAAATAAGAATTGGGGAGCAGATGGGAAAAATACTTTTCCATATTATCTTTTAAAAATTTGATCTAGTTGTAGAGTAATAAAAAAAAAATTCGGTAGGATCAAAAAAGAAAAGTTATCCAAAGAATAAAAATACTGTACTTTTGCTAAATTTATTTGATTAATTAAAAAAAAATGACATTTAAGAGCCGCAACTTACGCAGCCTTAATAGCAGTACTAATATAGATGTATGTGTATATTCCAGAAGTAATGAGAGTGGTACATCGTAAGCACACCTACATCATATCTAGAGAACAGATGGCCCAAATTTCAGCCTGATTTAACTTATTCGCATCATCAATACTGAAACTAGACAAAAAGAAAAAAAAATAACGAAACACCATTTCATGCAGTGCAAACGATTAATGACTTTTTTTTTCATGTGTGTTTGTATTTTCCTTCGATATATAATGTTCTAAATATATCTGTATACCCTTTATCACCCCCCTCCCTTTCGACTTAGTATACCATTCCCTTAAGCGGCAATTACACATAATGACTTTTCTTATTACTCGGTATTTAATAGATGATGTGCTTGAGCTTGAACTAATCGTATAAAACCGATTATACTCATATAGTGACGCCGCTTAGGGAACTGGTATAAGTCGAAGTCAAGTGGCAAAATTCCGGAAAAAAGTGAATTTCGCCTTAAAATTTTGTGGTGAATATTTCTTTGAGATTTTTGATTTAGCACTAGGACCCTTCGTCGGACTTATATCAATTTCCCTTTAAAACGCATCACAATTATTATCGTTTTGAGAGCGAGTTAATTTTTTTTATACCTATATAAGTTATTGTTTGCATGAATCACGTTAGGTGTTTTTGGGTTCTACTTCATAAATCTGTCACTTTAATTAATAATGAAAGATGTCAGCCTCACGGGAATGCGCGAACAGCGGCTTGATAATACGCGGTCTTCAATACCTATTCATTCTTAATTGGCGTGTGAGACAACCTAAAATTACGTAGATTTATATATTTACATATATATTTCAGTGACGCCCGCTGTATATTTTCTTTGATAGAAGCTTAGAACAAAAATCGCAACATCGCCTAATTAATAACATAGAAAAGGAGACTTTATAGCCACTTAGACCTCTCGACCTTAGCAACTTTAGACCTATCGGACTTATCACTTTGACTTTCGACTGCATATACTTAGACATATTCAACTTATTACTTAGAACCTGGTTCATCATAGAGCACTTAGACCCTAATGATTTCGTTACTTTATACTTGATCTCTTCGACTCTAGCCAAACTTAGGACCTTCTGACTAATATTTCTAGATCCCTGATCGACTATTAGCACTATATGATCCTTTCGACTTATACTCATAGACATTCACTTATTCAGATCCTATTGCGATAAATTCGCTCACATAATATACGGTTTTAGAAGTTCATATTATACCTAAAAAAGTTTGTCGCGCACGAGCACTTAGGTCATATTTTGCTGGGTACCCTTCGAAGCGATCACTTATAATATGTAGTCGCCTTCGGAATCGGCTCGAAAAGCGGCTGGAACGCATATTCTCATAATTTAACCTATTTTCTTGAAATACTTCTGTAATTATAGTAACTTTCCCCAATCTGTACAATATCTCATGATTATGACGTCAAATGAGTGACGCCCGCTTAACGGAACCCCTGTAAATGGGCATACAAAAAGAGTGCCAAAAGATCCGAAACAGAAGAACGCCAAACCTACTGAGAACTTCTTCAAATTTCCTATAGTAGATATTCCGTGTATATGAAGCTTGTTGTATAATTTATTTTTATCTCTATTTATTTGTTTTATTATTTGTTTTACATTAGTTAAATAATAAAATATAAACTCGCCACCCTATCAGTTGTGAAAACCTGTATTATTAAAAAAATTTGGCTATGAAAAAGTTGAAAAACCCAAATCATAGATCTATAAATTATAATATAATTATTTAATAATAATAAAAAAAAAAATAAACATATATACAAATAATAAATAATAATTTATTATAATAAATAAAGTATATAATAATATATTATTATAATTTATAATGTTATAAATTTAATATATATAAAATTAACACAAAATATTTTATCTGCTTATCTTAGTAAAATCTTAATTATATCTACCGCATTCAAAAATCCAACCAATCTTATTAAATTAATCTGATAATTTTTTATACCTTTCGAATAATTAAATGGTGAAAACTCAACGTTCTATATTTATAATGATTTCGATTCGATATATTTATTGGTTCTCTTTCCATACAAAAGAAAATGTAACATATTCACTCAACGATTAATACGAATTAAATATACATAGCATTATATATGTGAGTTAAAGTAAATGTAAAGGAGAAAAAAATAAGGAACATTACAAAGAGAAAGAATAATGTATTTTATAAATATTATAAACGAGAGAGTAGAGATTACATATAGAATAGAATATGTTTATGTAAGATAGACTTACCCAAATTCATATCAAAAGAATTATCAAATTTCTCTCAGCGTCACGATTAATAGTCTATATATAGCAATAGATTGTAGAACGAGCCATCTACGCGACTGTAGTATTCGTAGACACGTAGAGAACGCATGTTTCGATTAGATATTTAATTGATGTCTAACAAGGAAAGATGGCGTCGCTTAGGAACGTAGCCACACCCTCAGCGCATCTACCCCTGTGCCAAATCACCATATCACACATACAAGCAACAATTAATTAGCGTAAGATAGCAGATACAGCGACGAGTGGCGTGAAGACCTAAATACCGCTTTGTCACGGGTAGGATTAGCGTTTATGGGCGTTACTTTCTTTAACTAATATACAGTCAATTTATAACATAGGCCAAGCAAGCGTACAAAAAACCAAATTAATCGGCAAGGGGTATGGAAATAAAACATTGCTATCGGACATTCGCGATATGATTAGATATAATTTTGGATATTAAAAAAAGAGTCTATGCATATTTCTCTTCTGGTGACTGCAGTCCTAGCGCCTCTCAACACGCGAAGTGCTCAAGTATTGCTAAGTTCAAAGTGCTAGATGCTGTAATTAGGTTATAACTTTTAACTGAGCCGCAACTGCTCTGTTTGGGAAGAAAATTCTGCCACTATAATTAGAGCGTCATCAAGCTATCATGACTCTTGTGCAATAACAAGGTTTTATTTCACCCTATGCTCCGAAATCGTATCCTTCAACGTTAGCGAGTTGCCTTTCCATGAATATGTTTAATTTTTTAACTATTTCTGAATCGTTGCGAAATATTTTAGTTTTAAAAGCAATAAATTAAATACAGACCGGGCTTTAGTCTTGTTTCCTATTATGGTTTGTTTGGAAAAGAGAAAATAATCTGCTAATTCAACAAAAAACTAGTTAAAAAAACAACCGAACCAATGAATATAGGTAAATTTTGGATTTGCGGAAAAATAATTCCATATAACTAATTCATGTACGAGGAAAACGTAGAGTAATGAAATGATTCTTTTGGAAGGCCGCACAAAGAGATATTGACCTTAGTATACGGATTATTAAAATAGTTAAATGTAGAAAAAATGAATAAATAAAGGGAGGAAGAAAGGATTAGGCAAGGAGCTGATAAGGTGCAAAAGAATTAGAGATTTAAAAAAATCTATCTATCGAAGGCGTCTTCCTCCTAAGTTCCTCTAAAGTTACTGAGAGAGAGAACATATGAGCGAAAAAAACAAGTAGAGAACTCAGTGAAAAAGAAAAAAATAATCATCGTTCGAGCCTTAATGAAGAAGATGTGTGCATTATTTCGACAACCTCGATAGTGAAAATC
>JABUQX010037090.1:32500-36519 GCA_015478945.1 Trachelipus rathkii | reverse complement strand
CCCCCACCCCACTTCTTTTCCGACCAACCCTTGTTCTCCAATAATAATAATAGCACATGGTCATTCTTTAATATCTTAGGGGCTTATCTGCTTGATGTCTCTACCTTGTTTGACCATGATATTTCGGCCTTAACCTGCCATATACCATGGGTCATTTTTTGCCCACGGTACTTTTTGATCTTCCTTTAGGGGTTTAGCCCTGTTTTGAGTTCTCTTACCTTGTTTGACCATGATATTTGGGCCTGATCCTGCCATATACCATGGGTCATTTTTGCCCACGGTAATTTTGGTTACCCTTTAGGCTATACTCCGTTTTTGATGTGTCTTTACCTTGTTTCCAACTAGATATTTCTGGCCTTACCTGCTATATAAATTATGGGTCATTTTTTGTCTAATTTGTACTTTTACTACCCTTTAGGGGCTTAGCCCGTTTTTTGATGTCTTTACCTTTTTTGACCATGATATTTTGGCCTTAACCTTGCCATATACTCATGGGTCAATTTTGGCCCACGGTAATTTTTAGCTTCCTAGCCCTTTTTGATGTCTTAACCTTGTTTGGCCATGATATTTCAGCCTTGACCTTGCCATATACCCTGGGTAAATTTTGGCCCACGCCAATTTTGGCCATTCGTGTCCCACCCGTCAGTTCCTAACTTGTACGTATGTATCTAGTGATGTTCTATTAGTGTCTCTATGAGTATTAGATGAGTGCCAGGTGAGTGCCAGGTGAGTGCCAAGGAGTGCCAATGAGTGCCAATGAGTGCCAGGTGAGTGCCACGAGTGCCAAGTGAGTGCCACATAGTGTCAAGTGAGTGCCACATAGTGCCAACTGAGTGCCACTTTTTCAAGCCTTTCTAGCCTCCCCTGAGCCTAGAAAGCCCTAATATGGGTGTCTACCCTAGGTAATAAGGTATGAGGAATCGATTGTATATTACAATCTGCCAGAATGCTTCCTACTATGAGTTAGTCTTTTTCTAACAACACTTATACACACTATGTCACTTATACACACATACACACATCTACACACACACACACATATTACACTTATAAGCACTTACACTCCCCATAGATACACTTACACTTGCACACTTGATATTTTGACGCCTCAACTTTGATGCCTCAACTTTGATGCCTCAACATTAATGCCTCAGCATTTTTGATGCCTCAACTTTGAAGGCTCATTTTTGATGACTCATCTTTGATGCCGTCATCGATACCATCTATATTGATGATTCATCTTGATGGCTCATCTTTGTCTACCTCTAGATCATAAGCCACCCTACCAGGACGCAGCATGATCTCTCCGCGTGAAGTCCTACTGAACCTGCACTCGCAGGTGCGCTTCGCCGCACCCCGTCCGCCGTGTCCTCGTCCGCCGCGTTCCTGCCCGCCACGTGCGCCCGCAATATTTCGCACCCGCCTGCCGCGTGTGCCCGCAGGCGCAGCGATTCCCGGCACGAATGAAAATATATAGCAGCAGAAGATATATATATATAAGATATATATATATATATATATATATATATATGTTATATATATATATATATATATATATATATATGTCTGTACGATTCTTTCCTTTTATTTCATACTTAAACATTTTTATTAAAAACATTTTTGCGAACCTAAAACTGTAAGTAACTCATTACAGACATCTTTTATATTTTACTTAAATACTTTTAATTTATAAATTTTAAAATTGTATGTAAGAAGAAAAAAACCAGAGTGTCTGATATATAAACATTTTATTTTACTACAACTGTACGAAATTTTATTAAAAACATTAACATTACATACCTTAAAGCAGTAAAACATGAGTTAAATCAGTAAATCAACAGAGGTGTTACCTAACACCTAAGGGATTAGTATGCTTTTGTTTTACTGCTTTACTGCTTTAACTCATGTTTTACTGCTTTAACTCATATGTTTTACTGCTTTAACTCACATATTTATTAAAATTACATACCTTAAAGCAGTAAATCAGTAAATCAATAGAGGTGTTACATAGCAACAAGGGGGTTAGTATGCTTTTGTTTTACTGCTTTACTGCTTTAACTCATGTTTTACTGCTTTAACTCATATGTTTTACTGCTTTAACTCACATACATTACATACCTTAAAGCAGTAAATCAGTAAATCAATAGAGGTGTTACCTAACACCTAAGGGATTAGTATGCTTTTGTTTTACTGTTTACTGCTTTAACTTTCTGCTTTACTGCTTTAACTTTCTGCTTTACTGCTTTAACTTTCTGCTTTACTGTTTTAACTTTCTGCTTTACTGCTTTAACTTTCTGCTTTACTGCTTTAACTCACATGTTTTACTGCTTTAACTCTCATATATTTATTAACATTACAAAGTTTAAAGCAGTAAATCAGTAAATCAATGAGGTGTGACCTAACACCAAGGGGGGATTAGTATGCTTTTGTTTTACTGCTTTACTGCTTTAACTCATGTTTTACTGCTTTAACTCATGTTTTACTGCTTTAACTCATATGTTTTACTGCTTTAACTCATATGTTTTACTGCTTTAACTCATATATTTATTAACATTATGTTTTTTATTTTGTTTTAATACTTTTTATTTATTTTATTATTATTTTTATTTATTTTTATTATTATTATTTTTATTATTTTATTTTTATTTTTATTATTATACTTAGTGTTATTTACTTCATGCCTATTGTTATTATTATTTAGAACACACACACACACACACACACACACACACACACACACTTACACTTATACACACATTCACTATGACACTTATACACACATTCACTATGACACTTACATTTACCCATAGACACTCACATTTACACTTATACACACGCGGTCACACACACACACACACACACACACACACACACTTACACTTATACACACATTCACTATGACACTTATTCACTATGACACTTACATTTACACATAGACACTTACATTTACACTTACACACACTCACACACACACACAGATTTACTTACACTCACACTTACATTTACACTTACACACACACACAGAGATTTACATACACTCACACACAGATTTACTTACACACACGCAGATTTACTTACACTCACACAGATTTACTTACACTCGCACACAGATTTACTTACACTCACACAGATTTACTTACACTCACACACAGATTTACTTACACACACATATTTACTTACACACACAGATTTACTTACACACACAGAGATTTACTTACACTCACACACACACACACACACACACCCACACACACACGCACACTCACTTACACATATAACGTATAATTTATTAAAACATTTTATGTTTTAATTAAACACGTACATTTATATTACTCATTCAAATATAACTAAAATTATTTCAAAGTTTCTTAAAACTTCTATAATAAATCAATCATTATCTTTGAACAAAGAATTTATTATTAACTGTTAATACTTTTTGTTTATAAATTTTATAACTATCAAGTTTTAAAATAACTTTTACTAAAATTTTATGAAATTTTATTAAAAACATATATTTTACGTACCTTAAAGCAATAAATCAGTAAATCAGTAAGGTCAGCCCCTAACACCCCTCTACACCAAGCTATGCCACGTTTTGTTCTATTGACTTACTGCTTTACATCATCTTTAGCCATGTAATAAGTATAAAATAACAAATTAAGTCTCTTCTAACATAACATGTATTTTATTAAAATCATTCTAAGTTTTTATTTAAAATAACAATTATTCACTTACATTTATATTATTCGCTCGATGTTAACTAAAAATATTTCAAAGTTTTTTAAATAATTCGGATTTTCTTTATTATTATTATTATTATCTATGTACATTGACAATCCATCACGAGAAAACACAACAACCCGCACTCCTTACCGATCCAGCATGTTTCAGTTTGAAATATTGAAATAAATAATTTTAAGCAGTAAAACATGGATAATCCTTTTTGTAGCCCGGGCGATTTAGGCCTAATTCCAGGTCAAAATATATTTCAAACTGACCTTTTCTGTAAAATGTGGTGC
>JABUQX010037090.1:25000-27500 GCA_015478945.1 Trachelipus rathkii | reverse complement strand
GAAAGGTATATCAAATCAACTCTTTAAGCAGCCTAGGCCACTACTCTTAAACTAAATGGAATATTTTCTTTTTCTTTTTTTTTTCTTTTTTGCATCGTTGCATTGCTTAGTTACTGTACTTTAATTGTTCTAAATATGGTAATCCATTTATTTTCTTAAACGAGTTGGTAAGTGATTTTGTAAAATTTATGAAAGGGGAATTTTATCACAAACGTCGCCTAAATGACCTCCTGGAGGCTTTTTATCTTTATTGGAAAGTTATAATTTTAGATATAATAATAGTATTCTTAATACATGTAGAGAGAGGATAAATTTTTTTTAAAGTTGTCATCACCACTCACGGGCAGAGCCCTATTCAAGGAGGGGGTGTAGTACACACAAAAGTTCACCCATTAGCGTAAATTACGCAGATGAGCACAGACGCAATCTTTAAAGTGAGAGAGATTAAATACAGCAGGAAACACTGAAGATGGAAGAGAATTCCACAGAACAGAAGTGGCAAGAAAGAAGGAAGCACCGAAGCGAACTAACCTGGAGTTAACAATATCAACACAAAACTCGTGCGCAGATACAGCACCCCTTGTGCTACGAGGACGTCGTTAAGGTGGTGGTACGCGAGTGTTAAGTTCCCTCAAGCACTTACCGCTGCGGTACCTATAGAATAGAGATAAAGCACTAACCTCGCGCCGCAAAGATAGAGGGTCAAGTGAGCTGGAAAGTAAGAACAGTTTATAAGCCTTTTTCCTTTGACTCGACCCTGTCCAAAGCCGCGAAACCAGAGCCCCCAGAAATGAGAGCAGTACTCCATACAAGGGCGGATAAGACCTTGTATAGCTGGAGTAACTGAGAAGAGGAAAAAAAGTCTCGCAGTCTAAACAGAGCTCCCAGTATCTTTGAAGCCGCCCTAGCAACCATCGTGATGTGAGGTTTCCAAGATATTTTTTGGTTTATGTTAAGCCCAAGGATGTTTATATTGTCAATAGGAGAGATGAGAGAACCGTTGAAAGAGATAGGAAAGTCAGAAGATGTTTTAGAGAGTGAGATTTGTAGAAGTTGAGTTTTTAAAGAATTAAATTTCACAAGGTTGAGACGACCCCACCCGGAAATCCTATCCAGATCAGCGAGAATAGAATCGGAAAGATTAAGACGAGAGGCAATTCTAAAAGTAAAAGAGGGAACAGAATTGAATGAGTGGAAGAATGAAGGATCGAGTCATCGGCATGTGAGTGGATAGAGTTAGATGTGCAGTACGGAGAAGATCATTAATGAAATGTAGGAATAAAGTAGGAGATAAGACAGAACCCTGAGGAACACCACTATTGACAGAAAAAGAAGAAGAAGAAGTCGCTGCATCAACCACAGTCGATATTGAGTGACTTGAAAGAAAACTAGACATAAGTAAGCAAAGAGAAGGAGGAAACCCAAAGGAGGGGAGCTTTGGAAGAAAGTGATATCAAAACCGTCAAATGCTTTGGATATGTCAAGCGCCACCACGCAAGTCTCCCCGTAGTTGCTAAGAGTGGGAAACCATAAATCCGTTAGATAATAAAGTATATCGCCAGCAGACCTCAAACGCCGAAAGCCGTACTGGCGATCGGAAAGAAGGGAATGAGTTTCCAGATGATCTAAGAAGTGAGAGTTGAGAAGGGTTTCAAAGATCTTAGATAGAATAAGGGCAGAGCTATAGAAGATAGTTAGCTGACCAGAGAGCGCTCTTTCGGAATAGGTTTCACATGTGCGTGCTTCCAACACTGAGGGAAAGTGCTAGTATTGAGACATTAGGCATTATATCAGATTTTCAATTTATTATTTAATAAAGTTTTTTAGAAATATTGCCAAAAAAAATTTTAAAGTTAAAACATACCTTAAAACAAAAAGAAATTAACATTTTTCTGTAAAGAAAATAAATACCTCCTCTGTAACAAAATTTAACGTTATCTGTAATAAAAAAAAAAATCCCCATTATATTAGTTTGATTCTCCAGATAAGTCATCTGATTCAGAGTTTTGACAATCATATCTTTGCATGCCATTAGTACATCTCTTTCTCATGTAACCATTCGTTGCAACATAATGTGCCATTGTAAACTTACATTTAGCAAGACAATATTGTTAGAAAATGATTCTCCACAAATTAAACAAGGCCACTCTTCATCTTCATCAGAGGATGAATTTATCTTATCAGCTGATCGCCTTTTAGTCTTTCCTTCATTTGAAGTTACTCTCAACCTCCTCTTTGTTTTAGATTTATAAGCTTGATGAGTATCTTCTTCGCGAAGTTTTTTTTTATATAGAAGTAACGACCTCTGCCTTTCCAGCCTCTACGCTTGCGAACTCGTTGATTAATAGCTTTTAATGGAGGAAAAGTTTAATCTTCAAACATATTTCTTCCTATGCTTATTTTTTGAAATTTTCTCCCCAAATTTACTACCATGATGCAGGAAGGTACACTACTCCAATCCTTCAAAGCTTCACGTAAATGACCTAATGAAATTGAGGGT
>JABUQX010037090.1:15000-17500 GCA_015478945.1 Trachelipus rathkii | reverse complement strand
TATTGTTCTTTAAAAAAATTTTACCATTTTATATATATATATATATATATATATATATATATATATATATATATATATATATATATATATATATATATATATAAATATATATATATATATATATATATATATATATATATATATATATATATATATATATATATATATATATATATATATATATATATATATATTTATATATATATATATATATATATATATATATATATATATATATATATATATATATATATATATATATATATATATATATATATATATATATATATATATATATATATATATCCAATGAGTTATAATAAGTTAAATTAAGTCAAACTTCTTTAAAGGTCAGGTTATGTTAGATTTAGTCTACAGTTTGGTTAAGTTAGGCTAAATTAGGCTTGATCGTGTCAGTCTGAGTTAAGTTAGGTTAGATTAAGTCAAAGTTTGGTTAAGTTTGGCTAGCTTATGTTAATAGTAGTTGAAGAAGCGGAACTATATAAGTTCAAAGTTATGTTAGGTTCTGTTAGGTATTGCTTAAGTCTATCTTAGTTATGTTAGGTTACGTTTGGTTAGGTTTGATTAAGTAAGCCTTGATTAAGGTGAGTTATTTTAGGTTTGGTTAGGTTTGATTAAGTAAGCCTTGATTAAGGTGATTTAGGTTAGGTTTGGTTAGGTTTGATTAAGTCAGCCTTGATCAGGGTGAGTTTGGTTAGGTTTGATTAGGCTAGCCTTGGTTAAGGTGAGTTAGGTTAAGTTTGGTTAGGTTTGCTTACACCAACCTTGCTTAAGGTGAGTTAGGTTAGTTTTGGTTAGACTACGAGGATTATAGTGAAGTAATAATAAGTATAAAAACTCGGGAAAAATTTTATATTTATTTATCATACAAGCAGCTGAGCTGTACAATCGAACAATGAGAGAGAAAAAAAAACAATAAGAAACAATATGAAACATTCCGTGTTCTAATTAGACACTTGAAATAAAAATTTATTTCATAACAACATTCAAAAAAAATAAATCAATACGTATTGTAACATACAAATAAAAACATGTATAATATTCTCTTGAATACGTAAGTCTTTTCCAAGCTTTAATATGGTCAATATTTTTATTGAAAAAGTAAACTACTTAAACAATAGAAACAAACTGAGTTTTTTTTGTTTTTGTTTTTTTGTTTTTTTTGAATAATTATATACAAGAGAGAGATTATAACAATTTACGATATTTATAAATCAAAAGATATTATATTACAATATTCTTATTATCACATTCTCATTCATAGAGTTACTATCACGCTAAATCTTAATGACAAAATAAATGCGAAATGAGTTTTAAAGGCAAGTTTGAGCTTTATATTAAACTCATTTATGAGCTAAAACAGCTTAAGTGATATATATATATATATATATATATATATATATATATATATATATATATATATATATATATATATATATATATATATATATATATATATATATATATATATATATATATATATATATATATATATTCGTATTTCAATTACAATGCCTTTATTAAACCAAGAAGACTGATTAACACTATATTTTTAAAATAAAACTTTTCTCGGTATTTTACATATTACAAAAAAATAACAACAGATTCTTATATACAAACATATATATAATGGCATATTTCGGCAATGGCACTCGATCGTCCTCTTACTGGCCAAGGACATCCATCATTAGTTTGTTGAACGAAGCACTTTGGGCGATCCGTTTCCGACCTCCAATTGAATTCGTCTGTGGGGTATTGTTAAGCTTGTTAAAATATGCCAAAACAAATTAAAAATATGCCAAAACAAAGAATACTAGGGTCTACCCATAAATATTACTAACATAATTATTACAATAGCATGACTTGATTCTTACCTCATAAAGTGGAAGATTATCAAGGTCTGAAGTTGAATCAAGGTTCACAGGTCGACGTTGTTCATTTAAAGCTGCGATCTGCACTGCTGAAGGCTGAGAATCTGCATTTGACTTCGCTGGAGTAGAAGAGTATAGTGAAGATTCTTGAACCTTTTTATATATTTTGGGAGGTAGAAATTCTGCAACAGGAGATTTAACAGGAGTATGAACTTCTATTTGGTCAAGATGATGAAACGCTTCGCTGGGATTGTTCTGAGAAATTCGTACTGGCGCGGGTCTTGGAGGAGGTGCTTTCCTATTCAAATCAAGTTTAGGAACCTCATAAACTTCCGAGTATATAGGCTTATGCTCTCTAAGAGTCGAAAAATTCTTCAACTTTTCTGGATCTATAGATGGGTCCGTTTCCTGAAGAGCCAACCACGTGGCACTCTCCCTTGGGTTATACTCTCTACCACCAGCACCAAATACAGCCTGTTGAGGTCTATGGCTGTGGAAGTGAGAAGATGTCGATAAAGTCAAAAGTCTCTTTAGAAAGGTTTGAAGCTTTTGAACGAAGGGATCACAAAAAGAGGGTGGAAAGCGTTATTTTAAGAGTGCTTGCAAAA
>JABUQX010037090.1:0-10000 GCA_015478945.1 Trachelipus rathkii | reverse complement strand
AACAGGGAATAAACAGGTATGTAGTATTTTCTTGAAAAGGGAAATTATGGAGCCATGGCAAAAGAAAAACAGAAAAGTTAAGAGTTCGGAGAGGTAATATAAAAGAAGACGGGCAGAGAACTTTGCTGAGAAAGAGAAAATGCTGCTTGAAGGGAGATACAGGAAAGTAATAAAATTGCAAACTCTTGGTTGAAAAGGGGATACTGAAAAGGACATCAGATGAAAGGAAAATGAAAAATGATAATCATTATGGTGGGACAACTAATTAGGGTGGAAGGAGCACTTTAAGGAGGTCCTAAACCGAATATGAAATGGAGGGGAGAGAGAGCGAATGGAGAAAAACCTATTCATAGTCTGAATGTAGAAACTGAAACACCGACCAGAAGAGAGTGTTAAAGAAGCATTGAGAAAACAAAATGGAAAAGCCAGTTCCAGGACTGATCACTGTCTGATAATAAAGAAATTATAGATCTTAACTTAAAATGGAGACAGAAACCTTCCGAAGAAATGAAGGAAGGGTCTGATAACAAATCCATTGATAAGAGAGAATTAAGATGTTGTGACAATTTGAGGAATAACGTTACTGTCTGCACTGGCAAAATCTGATGAGGATTTATTTGATTTTTGGTGATTTTGAGAAGGCGTTCGATAGCATGCAAAGAGAGAGTATGATATGCAAAGTGGATAGAAGGAATTGATTTTCATAGAAAATCTTGAAAATCATAAAAGTATCACAGAAACTGCAAATGTAAAGTTGATTACAAACAGAGTCATTCACGGTGAGCTCTGTTTTCGAGACAGGATTGTCTCCCGCCGCCTATTGTTTTGTTGATGGCAATAGAGGAGGTGATGAGAAAAACCAAAGGGGGTAGGAAGGAATAGGATAAGGACCGATGGAAATTCTGGAAAGATATGACTATATCGATGATGTATATATTTGCTGTCACAAAAGAGAAAAAGACATTAGAGAGTGGGAACTAGGATAGAGGAAGAAGCAAAGAAAAGAACGTCGTGGTAAAGCAAAAGGAAACCAAAACAATGAAACAGGAGAAGCAGAGATGGTGTCTTTTGAATTGAATGGAGAGCAGTTGCAGGAGATAGAGGATTTCACATATTTGGGAAGTGTATTAAGTAATAAAGGAGGAGCTGAAAAAGATGTGGGAAAAGGAATATGTAAGAGTTTCATTTACAGTTGGATAAGATATGCAAATCACGGCAATTAACAGAAAGGGAAAACTGCGAATTTTTAGCAGAAATGTTAAACGATATTGTTATATTGGTTACTGAAATGACTCGTGAATAAGGGATTAAGATCAGGGTGTTTTAGATAAATGCTTGATGAGGATAATCAAAATAAGATCGCTAGAGGTTATTTCGAATGAAATGTTGTGGAATAGGACTGAATAGTAGGTTGAGAGGAAAGACTGAGGGGAGGAAGGGAAGATAGGTATGGCATGTGTTGAGAAGACCACAAAGATATTTGGCAAGGAATGTAATGGAGTGAACTTACAAGAGAGAACAAGAAGAGGAAGACCAGCAATGACACAGAAAGATCATTATTGAAGAATATGGGAAAGAGTTAAAAGAACTTGATGGAAATTAAGGCCTTCACAACCAACAGGAGGAGAAGACGAGTCATAACGGAAACCCTATGCTCCTTCTGAAAGGTAACACTAAATAAAATATATGTGAACAACAAGAGAACAAGAATTTTTGTTTTTCGAATAACATTTTCTTTTGATGAAAACTGAGTAGAAGCAAAGGACGGAAAGCATACTAGTGTTTTCAGAATTCTCAGATAATCGAGCAAAGCTTGAGCTGAGATTTCTGGAGCCTGGAAGACGGAACCAAGAAATAAATTTTTAAAATGCCTGCAGTTTGTGTGGGTGCTAATGTCAGAACCAACTCAAGATTACTATAAGTTGAAGATTAACTTTGTACTCAAAGATATATAAACAATGATATTAATCAACTAATGAACTAATTAATTAATTAACTTTTATGTAAAAGACCAATTCACCTAAATAAAACCTAAACTTGATTAAAACTGATTCAGAAGAGGGATCTATTTTTTAATTAAATTTTCAGTGGCTTTTATTAAAGCAAGTAAGAGTTACTTATTTGCTGATTATAAAACGCAAAGAATTAAAAATTTACCAAACAAATAAACATAAATAACCAAACTTTCCAAACAAGAAATGGACAAAATTGTTTATTACTACGAATTACTCACTTAGAATTATACATATATATATATATATATATATATATATATATATATATATATATATATATAGTTATATATATATATATATATATATATATATATATATATATATATATATATATATATATATATATATATATATATATATATATATATATATATATATATATATATATATATATATATATATATATATATATATATATATATATATATATATAAATATATATATATATATATATATATTATATTATATATATATATTATATATTTATATATATTTCATATATATATATATATATATATATATATATATATATATATATATATATATATATATATATATATATATATATATATATATTATATATATATATGAATATATATATATATATGTTATACATATAAATATATATATATATATATATATATAATATATGTTATTATATATATATATATATATATATATATATATATATATATATATATATATATATATATATATATATATATATATATATATATATATATATATATATAAACAAGAATACCTCCCTTTACGTATTGATAATTATTTCTTCTGAGCCCCATTTGACAAAGAGAAATAGGTAATATAATAAATAATATGATAAGATGTGCCATATTCACAATACCATGGAATTAAATTGCTGAAGTTTCAGTAAACAAAGTCTTGCGAATATGGCAACTTTTCATATGATTACGTCACTTTTTATTCGCCAAAATAGGGCTTTCGTAGATAAAAGACAACTACTATATATTGTTTTCTATTTTGTTTTATAATTTTGTGAGTAAGTAACTCAGAGTAGCTAACAACTTTGCCTATCTCTCTATTCTAAACTCCTCAGTGAAAACAATAATGGAATTACCGTATATGTGTGTTCTTTGCTTGTAGTTATCATTTATTAGAGAAGCCTCTCTACAAAATATATACTTAAATTATTTATACGAATTGGACAATGGACTTACGGGCTTAATAAACCTGTAGGGGATGCGCTAGTAGCCCCAGGTAACCCAGAAACACCCATTTCATTCAATTTAGCAACTTCGGCAACGTTCTCAACAGAATATAAGTTGATAGGATTATAATATTGTTTAGCCGGCAATTGAGATTGCATTAAACCAGGTGACTCAGAATATTCAGGTGGTGAACTTGATAGTTGAATTTGTTGTAAAGTTCCTGTATCCTGAAGGGAAGAAAGTCATAAAATTTTGCCAAATGATTAAACGTATGTATGTAGTATGTAGGGTGTATTATGTATGATGTATTGTATGTAGTTGTATGTATGTATGTATTACTGATGTATGTATTATGTATGTAGTATGCATTTATGAGTATATTATGTATGTTGGTATGTAGATGTGATGTATTATGTATGTTATGTTGTATGTAGATGTATTATGTGAGTATATATGTATTGTAGTAGTATGTATTGTATGATGTATGTATGATAGTGTAATATAATATATTGTAAACGTAGATGAAGAATTTTATAAACAGTTCTAAATGTAAATTTTATATATATATATAAATAATCTATAACATATATATATATAATATATATAATATATTATAAATAATATATAGATATATATATATAAATAAATAATAATATATATATATATATAAAATAAATTATATTAATATAATATAATATATTATAATATATAATATATACTATATATATATATAATATATATATATATATAACATATTATATATAATATATATATATATATATTATATATATAATATATATTATAATATTATATATATATAATACATATAATGTTTCTTGAAGTAACTTTCAACCCTATAGAATCCTGTATGTTTGAATTTATTTAAATTTTTACTTCCGAAGCTAATGAAAATTTAAAAAGATTAATAAACAATAATAAAAAATAATAAAATTAAAGATTAAAATAAAACAAAAAATAATAACATTGATAAAGAAAAGTTTGTTCTGGCAAAAAAAAAAAAAAAAAAAAAAAAAAAAAAGAGGAAAAAAAAAAGTAAATAAATCAATAAATTAAAAGAGAAAGAAAAATAAACAACAAAAAATAATAAAAAAAGCAAAGAAATAAATAATAATAAAAGTATATATAAATAATAAATATGAATTATTAAAGAATAATCAGCAAACATAAATGGAAAAATAATTTACGATATATAAAATATATCATAGGAATAAAAAAAGACGATAAAAAAAAAATTGCGCCAGAAAACTAATTTGAACTTTAAAGAATTTATATTAATTGATAATATAATTCTACATTCGAGTCTCCTGTCTCTCCTCTCTCCTCTCTCTCTCTCTCTCTCTCTCTCTCTCTCTCTCTCTCTCTCTCTCTCTCTCTCTCTCTCCTCTTCTCTCTTTCACACCACACACGCACACACACGCGCGCACACACACACATATGCATCTCTCTCTTCTCTCTTCTCCCTCTCTTCCTCTCTCTTCTCTCTATCTCTCTCTCTCTACTCTCTCTCTCTCTTCCTCTCTCTCTCTTTCTTTTCTCCTCACACTCTCTCTCTCCTCCTCTCTCTCTCTTTCCTCTCTCTCTCCCTCTTCTTAGACAGTTTTAAAATTTTCTCATATTTTTTATAAAGTAATTATATACTACATAACTTTAAGATCCGCATCAGTATCCTTGTGAATGTGGAAAGTAAGATCTGCATTCGCTCATGTCTAGATTTTGATAGTTGCATTACATCCACATTCGCAAATATCAAACATTTCGCATCCTACATCATTAATAAGTAAAATTTATGAGAATTATCTTTTGTTGTAACTATGATATAAATTTATTGTATGCTAAGTAATAGTTTTTTTTTTTTTATAAAAAAATAGGACTTATGTTCATGGTCATTAACATCTATCACGATTTTCGAAGTGTCTCACGACGTCAGAAACCATAAAGTTGCATTAGGAAGCGCCAAACGCGGAAGCAGCAGCCCAAAACAGATTGGCCAATATAATCTCTAAAATAAAGGTAATTCTTAATTCAGGTCGGTAATGTATTTGTTAAATTGAATATATATACAAAAAATATTATTTCATAAAAAGAAATATACAACCACAGCACACTACTCTAATCAATACAACCTAAAATAATAATAATAATATAATAATAATAATAATGATAATATAATAATAATAATATAATAAAATAATATAATAATATATAATAAATAATAATAAGTAATAATAATAATAATCAAATAATAATAATAATAATTAATAATAATATTAATAATTATAATATAATTAATTAATAATATAATAATAATAATTAATAATAATAATAATTTAATAATAATAAATAAAAATAATAATAATAATAATAATAAATAAATTTAAATAAGAATAAAAAGAATAATAAATTAATAAATGTATTTATCTTTTTTTTTTTAAATACGTTCGATAAATATTTTTAATGAAACCCAAGAATATATATATATAATATATTAATATGTATATATATATAATATAATTAAATATATATATAATATATAGTTAATAACACCTATATATATTATATATATATTATTAACTTTTTTTTTGTAAGTGTACAATCTTTAATAATAAATTTATTTAATATTCCATCAATCAGGGTTAAGAAAAGTTAAGAACTTAATTTCTTTTTTAGCGTTAAAGACATATTTACATATTATATATATATAATATATTATATTTATATAAAATATAATATATATAATATTATATATTATAATATATATATAACTCCTATTAATAAAATAAATTAACAAACTTCATGTTAATATAATAAAGTGTTTCAGCAGTAATTAATTGTATTAAATTATTCTTACAAAACTAATATATAGTAGTATTATATAGTAAAAATATATAAAACAATATATTATATAATATATTATAGATTATATATAAAATATATTATATAATAATATTATCAGGGTTAAGAAACATATTTAAAAAATAAACAATGGTTTATATAAAAAAATCACTAAAAAATGTTTTTTTTTGGTTATTGGTTTTTATCACTTTAAGCCCAATATTTTAGATTTTTTTTGTTTATATAGTTTATGGTGGTATGTTACATCATTCTATAAGGTTTCAAGTCAAAATATTTATTTATATAAGCGCTCATAAAACAACAATTTAGTTTTAAGCAAAGATATTTTATTCTTCTAAAACACATAAGTATTATTTTCAATGATTTATATTATTATATATATATATATATATATATATATATATATATTATATATATATTATATATATATTATATATATTATATTATATATGATATATATAATATATTTATAATGCATTCTCTTTTTCTTGAACTAAAACTGATAACAATTAGTTTAATTCTGCTTGTTCTTGTGCAATTCGATGCAGGGGCGCTGCCTTCAAGAAATTACTGCCCAAATCCAAAAAACTCTTTCTTGAATTCAGCTGGAATACATAAAATCATGCAGGGAATCACATACAATCACATAAAATCAACTTTGTACTTCTTCAGCTTTCCTTCGTAGAGTTTTGATATTTTCTTTTCTCGTGGTCTTTCTTAAGAGGATCACATTATGTTGTTTCTAAAAGGCTTCTAGTTAATTGGATGTTCTGAGACGCCTTCGAAACTTTTCTTCACTACCCCAGTTGCTAGCTCTACATACGGGCATTGTTTGCCCTTGTATGCAGTATGAATCACATATATTGTGGTTATTTCACACACACACATACTCCTCTTGATAAAGTGTGGTCTAGATTTTTTCGACTTGTTATCTCCTTCTCTCACTAACTTTATCCAATCTTCCCAGCCATCAAACTTTAGCATTGCTATCCTTATACTTTTGCCATTACAATATACAATCGCTGTTACTGAATTTTCCAGACTTGGACCTCCTATCTTTGAGGAATATATATACTATATTTATATTTATATATATATATATATATATATTTTGACTGCTAAATATAAACCATGATCTCTATCGTTTCTGTGCTCAGAGTCAGACCGGCCTACCTAAGCCTATTTGAAAACTCTCACTCACCTTCACTCGTGAGCTCACGCCTGTTGCTCTCTGCTAATTATAATATAATATATATATATAATATATGTATATGCATTAATGTATAAATATGAGTATATTATTCAAATAATATACAATATGTATATATATATTTATATTATATATACTATATATATATATTATATATATATATATATATAATATATATATATCAGCTTCTACGCCATCTAATAATCTTGTAATAATATAATCCGTTATCGCACTCAGATTATATAATTCTATTCATTGTAACCATATTATATAACCTTCTATTGAGTTATTCGTATAAATATTATTATTGAGATATTTTCTTTCTCGTGGTTCTTTCTATTTTTAATGAAGGATCATATTTATGTTGTTCTTAAAAGGCTTCTAGTTAATTGGATGTTCTGAGACGCCTTCGAAATTTATCTGCTACATACCCTCAGTTGCTAGCTTCTTACATATCAGGGCATTTGAGTTTGCCCTTGTATTACAGTACGAATCTACATTAATTAATGGAGTGGTAGTTTCCTACAACAATAACTCATTCTTGAATATAATAAGAATTGTCTAAAGCTTAGAGATCGACTTGTTATTCTCCATTCTCTTCACCTATACTTTATATCACAATCTTCCCAGCCATCAAATATGCAATATTGGTCATATTCTCCTCTATATATAAATATGTATTTACTTTTAGCCATATTACCAATATACAGTCGCTGTTTCTGAATTTTCCATGAACTTATTAGGACCTCTACTTCTTTGAGGGAAGATCTCTTGAGCTCTAGATTCGTGATAATTTCAGTAACAGCATATTCCTCTCTTAGTCTCGTATTACAACTCTCTATAACTCACAAAATTTAACTGTCTAATGCTTACAATCTGCATTACTATCCACTGAGGGCCAAAGTCTGCTTAACCTACATCTTTCTTTATAATCTGTTTTTATAACATTTAAACAATGAATTTGGCCAGAAATGAATCGCCTCTGATCGTAGAATGCTAAGTTAGGCTATAATTTATAAAAGTTATTGTTAAATATTTTCATAAAACACGGGTGAGATTTTCGTAAGTCATCTTCCTTTATTGCCCGCTGAAGGAGATATAGTATATATATTAACTATTAACTATATACTAATATATCACATATATAATATAAATTTAATATATAATACACTAATACTAATTACAAACCTCATATAATAATTAAGAATAACTAATAAGTTGATTAGTCTGTTCCATACAACTTATACCTCATTAAACTACTATATATACTATATTATTATATTATATACCTTATATATCATATATATATATAACCATCACAAATATACTTAATATTACATATTATATATAATATTCCACGTATATCTATTATTTACCTATACTAATACTTCGATATCCTCCTTAGGGCCAGCCCGGCCAAAAATTTACTATACTATTATATTAATATATATACTATATATATAATATATATTACACTATATATATACTATTAATATAATATATATATATATATTACTATATAATAATATTCCTATGATATATATATATATATATTAATAACTATATATAATGAACTAAATGAGTATATATATATATATGATACCTATTAATTACACTATATATATATCTATATATTAAATATATATACTATATATTAATACTATATTTATATATATAATTCTAATTATATATCATATCTATAATATAACTATAATTTATATATTATATATACTATATACATATACTTAATATATATAATATAGTATATATAATATAATAATTATAATATATATATATTATAATATATATATAATAATATATATATATATAAATATATTATATATATTATTATAATATATAATTATAGTCATAATATATAATATATATTTTATATCATATATCTATAATATATTAATTAACTTCATATTACTATATATATATTATATATATATATATATATATTATATTATAATATTATTTTATATTATAGTATATATACTATACTATACTATATATATATATATTATATATATATATATATATAAACTATATATATATATCTATACCATATCAAGCGTATAGGACATATAAAATAATAGCATAGAAGCAGGCCTTAACGAATAATCCACCTCCGTCGTTTTTGATGAAAACATATACTCAAAATTTTAAATCAACTACAACCCCTGTGTTTTCCTACTACTTAAATATACATTGACGTCCGACTTTCATGCTTAGCCCTTATTTAATAATTATTAGTTGCCCCACCGAAAACAAAAGTGTTAGTTCTTGGAAAGTATAAATATGAAGAGAATCAGAATGTCGAACAATATTTTTCAGATTTCGAGGGTTATTGTGCTCTCAATTACCCAAACGCACATCCTCGATGGTTGAGGTTATTAGGAAGACAATTGGAAAGGTTCGTTCCTTCAGTTGTACAACATTATCATCAAAAATAATAGGAACTACATTTCGGTGAAGGAAACTTTGCTGAAGTGGTATCACCAAGAGGAAAAACATAAGAATGAATATAGACTACAAGCCTATCATTCTGCTTGCAGAGCCTCTGATGAGAGCGTTGGCATGTTTGCTCTGAGGCTGGAACAACTTGCAGGAAAAGCATACCATGGTATAGATATGTGTGCGAACATAGTTTTCTGATAACAGTGTTCCTAATAAGTCTTTCGCCTTAGTAGAGAAAAAGATCCGATATC
>JABUQX010037089.1:0-7500 GCA_015478945.1 Trachelipus rathkii | reverse complement strand
TAAAAAGAAAGCACATATAAAAGCTCTATGTCAATAAACTGTTAAACTGAGCATTATTAGTAATGTTTTACAAATCGAACTAGTATTCACAAATATTCTGTACAATAATATTTTGGGCTTCCAAAAGATTTTAGGTAAATATTAATTTAACAGATTTAATTCTTTTACTTACTATGTGATGTTGTTACTTAAAAATCACTCATATCAAATCTATCTCGAATATAACATACGGATTATATGAATATAACAAAAGATTTTAATCCTCGACAAGCCAGCTTGTATGAATACGAATGCAGGGCAGCAAAATTCAAATTTTAAATGACGTAATTTACAATCTGTATCCACGTCTTGGGGAGAATATAAAAATTTTCCCTTGGAAAAACAAGGTACCATAAAAACATTCGATGTTTACATATTAAACAGCTTTGCTATCTGCACAGCCATATATTATAATATATTATTATATATAATTATAATATATATATACGATAAGGCTCATAATATAATATATATTATATAATATATATATAGTATATATAATAATATATATATATATATATATATATATATATATTGGCCAGAAAGTGTCCGATATTAAGCAATATTTCATTTTTAATTTTAATGTTTTTTTTGCACATTTCAAACAATAAAAACACTAAATATTCTGCCATCAGATTAAATTACATTGTTATAAATGAAAAATTGATAGAAGGATCACCTTCACTACAGAAAAAGGTCATAAACAATAATATTCACAAATATATAAACCACAAAGTCTTATATTTATAAAATAATATTTACTGCATATGATGAAGCTAGGACCAAACGTTCGACAGTGAAAATGATCAAAACTTAACATAACCTAGCTTAACCTAACTTAATCTAACCTAACCTTACTTAACCTAACCTATCCTAACTCCTGCGGCGGGTTGTACGGGAAATTTTTTTGATGTCTGGTTTGGGTTAGTCTCCAATATGATATACGCTTCATCACCGGTCTCGTATTAGCTGGCCCTTTCAAGAATGGTGTCAATTTGAGATGGAAAAAGTTGTTCACAATTCCGAATGACCCACTCATAATGATTATAAAATAAATAAGATTACTTCCGTATTGTTTCTCTTAATTTTGAACACTGAAACTGCACTAGGTAATTCAAAAGTACATTGGAAGGTCTATTTTTCAAATGTGGTTTATAAATTTTTACTTCACAGAAAAAATGACGAAATCGTATGAAAATATGCCAGATTTGCAATACTATGGATGACGTTTCGCAACGTAGTATTGCAAATCTGGCATTTTTCATATGATCTCGTAGCTTTTTTTTTGTCAAATTAGCGTGTTCAAATCAAAAGAAGCAACGGAGAAGAAATATTTTTTTTTTTATAATATTTGTGAGCGAATCATTGGGTGTTGCTAACCAGTTTGCTCATCTCAAGTGTCAGTCTTTTTCTTCCCCTTCTCCAGGCGAGGTCTTATCCAGCTAAAGGCTTATCGCTCCTTGTCAATTTTCAATTTTGACTAGAGTTATTTTAAAATTCAATATCCCATTGAAAAATAAATAAAGATCATTTATGTCCCATAGCGATAAATGAGCAAAACAACAAGTGTTAAATTTGACTACTTATCAATACGAGTATGTCTTTTGAGATCCATTATAAGCTCGAAAATGTCAATTTTTGACTTGTGTCTCATAGCTATCAAAGGTGCGATATCTTTAAAAATAGATTTTCCAACTTAACTATTGTTATTCTTATCTATATCTAGTCTTACACACTCCTCTTTTCAGACGGCACATTGACTTAAGTGACTTTCTTCCTTTTGCTTATAAATAAGGAATGCGTCTCTTATAATTTCTTGCTCTCAGCGCAAATCTAGTAGTCAATGTATTATAACATAAGAGAATTGTGGTTATAAGATATTGGTTATATAAATAACTCGACTAGTTAATAATATGGTATCTAGAGGTAAAATTTAATAATCTCTCTCTCTCTCTCTCTCTCCTTGGTCCTGTCCTTTTTGAAATTTCAAGGAGTCTTATGCCGTCGAGCGGGAAATTTCTAAATATTGTAATAAAATCTGACACAATTTCATCTCTTTCTTCTCTCTTTTCTTCCCTCTATACCACTTCCACATATCCAGCACTCAACACACACCACAAGATTTCACAAAATAAAACAGGCATCCATCTACAAACGCTAAATAATCATCTTAGTATAGTAATACTATTACTCTGCATTTAATATATGCAGGGAATATTCCTACTAGTAGCTATTTGATAGTCCCATTTTTTATCTCTACTAGATGTTGAAGTATACATAGAAAAGTACTTGGGGCATATTAATATCTATAGCTATCCCCCATTTACAGTTGAAGCATAGCAAAGTTACTTCAATTACTCATTAATATACTAATATAAATCAAGTTTAGTTTTATCTACATCCAACATAACTATTATCTATACGGTAACACCTAATCTCTGTGATTCAGTGAATGTAATACTAAGATTATAATTTATAATATGTATATAAGTAATATATATTTGATTATATAAATATCGCAACCCGTACTTTATTATAACCCATTAATTCTGCCTCTCACTTGTGAAAGTAAAGGTCCCAATCGCTTAAATAGTTTACATATGTCGGAGAAAAGATGGGGCACATTAATATAATAAAACTACAAATATTTAATATCAAGGCAAATAGGTATAATAGTTATATATATACGATGATACTAATAGTGATATTCTATTGTAATATAATGTGGCATATAATTCCTAAGCGATTTTATAACAATACGGTAAAAAATGAATCGATTGTGTGTGTAATAATTAGTTTGTAATCGAATATTTATTAAATGTGTTATTTAAAAACCTAACTTGCCTAAATTAAATGTAAATTATTAAACTCTTTACATTTCTGTGAACATTCTTTATTTTTAAGACATTATTACTTAATACGCACATATTATTTATTAATATAAATATATATTATACTATGCCCCCTTAACTTATTATATTTACAACATACAATCGTATATATATAATTATTATATATAAGTTATATTAATACTCAATATTTGTATGATCAAATTACTTGTGCGATAGAGTTGAAGAAGGATACACACACAACACATGGTTATCGAATAGCGAGTGGCAGAATGATATTAGATATTATAGTGATTGTTTATGGGTGGTATTGCCGTAACATAATTGCTTTTAAATATCTCTCAAGAAAAAATTATATTAAAATTCGTACTATATAGAATACAGATATTAAGTTCCCTGATATGTAATCAAATTAATGAAGCCAACATATTGAAGAGGTACGATTCCATAAGTACTGGTATCTCATTTTGTTCATAGTTATCATATACATAATTACATATATATTTATCGACTATATTATATTTAATTATTATATAGTATATATATTATATTATATATATATATATATAATATATTAGGTGATTGATTATTATTTGGTTGTGATGTATATTATTATATTGCTCTAAATGGGACACATAACAATTTGTCAATAAGTAACCGTACTTTTTCATAAATTATACATGTTGATATATATTATATAATTAATTATATTTATACATAATTTAATATTTAATTGCTAATAAGATTACTAATTTAATTTCCATATTTTATTCCTTAGAACTTTTCTAATCCATCTTCTATTTAGTTTTATATTATGAAATAAATTCATCATAAATAAGTTCAGTTCTTAACATCATATGTTCCCACCAATTGTATATATACTATAATTAATACGTTATATATTATTCTGCTTAACACATTTTAAGTACTGACTCTCGGTATATAATTAATAATCTTTATTTTATTTCCTGTTTTATCAAGGATTGAGTTATTTGAATTGTGTAAAGCTTTTTGAATAATTTTGTATTATTTATTCTCATATATATGATATGATTTTCGACTGACTTTCAATAAGTAATATGTACTAATGATGTCTAATCCTGATTATTATGTAGCTTGATATCAGCTTACTTATTATATCTTAGCAGGGAATTACAGTATATAATATATATATTAATAATATTTGATATATATATATATTAGATATAATATATATATAGTCTATAATATTATATATGATATTACGTAATATATTCTATATTATAAAATACTGGCTTTAACGTGAGCTCTTTATCTATCGCTGGGATAACTGGTTGATCCAACAGATAATCGAACTCTTATACGGTCCGGAATATCCCCGAACACTCGCTGCCCAAACGTGTTTCGCAGACGAGTTTTTTAAAATGCCTTGCCCCTCCCACTCTCGCGATTGTGTTAGATAATAGCTATCCTAATATATTATATTAAATTGGTATATTTACTTAAATAATAATATATATTATATTAACTTTTAAATTGTAATTTCTATAATAATTTAAATAATCATAATGATTATAAATATTTGTAATATATTATATATTAATAATATTATATTATAATATATTTTTTTTATATTCCGAAAATGTATGGTGCAAAGACCGTATGTTTATATATTAGTATATTTTATACATAATGTTATATATAATATATTATAACTTATTTTTAACTATTTATAGTAATTTATATATATATTATTTATTTATAAGAAAACTGAGTGTGATCGTTTTATTTAAATATATATATGATATATAGTATATATTCATATATTCTTCTGCCTTCGACAGGAATATATACTATCCAGAGATCTATATATTCCCTCTTTATATATATATTCTATGTTTCATACTTATGTATTATATATTATCTTTATCCTATATAATATAAGTAGTAAGTATTGTCAGCTACATAACGTAGCTGGTGACTATGGTATACTGCTTACTCTGTACTGAATTCTATATGAGATTCATTTTGATTTACGACTAAACATAAATTTTAGGAAAGAAAAACGTCGGTTTAAATTTCTGGTTTATACGATTGAAATAAAATGAAAAAATATAACAAAACAAATAAATAAAATAAATAAAATAAAAATAAAATAAAATAAAATAAAACTTTCGCCCTGTGTAATAAGAATAGAAAATTTTTACATCTTGAACTCAAATAAATTTTTGTTGCTACGAAATTCTCTTAGATTATTCTTGTGACTGTGTAGCTTTCAATACTTTCTCAGTTTGACTCTTGTTTGGTGCTATGACGAATTATATTTTCTTTGAAAGTACATTTTAATTAAGCTTAAAACACAAAATTTCTTAAATTGAAAAATATCGTTCAATATATGAAGTGAATGAAATAATAAGTATTATGACTCACAGACCAGGTTACAGACCAGGATAATTTCCAAAGTATGCCTTATGTATAGTATAAGAATTTGCATATTATATAAACATAACATATTTGCATCCTCTTAAGGCAATGTCAATGCCTGCAAGCTTCAGCTCAAAAAAACCGTTCCCTCGAGAGAGTTACGCAATGCTCTTTCTCGAGAAGCCGTTATATAATAACCTTTGTAGTTGTTACCGATTGTTTACGACAACGTTTTGAAAAGTATTATAAATATTAAAAATAATATTAATTATATAGAAATAAGTACAAGATGGTATACAATATATCGATTATATGTGAAATATATATAATACATTATATATGTTTAATTCGTATTAATATATATATTATATATATATATTACAATATATATTATAGACATAATTACAGTTTATAATAAAAGAGTATATATATTATAAGATGTATATCTCATATATTATTTATATATATAATATATATATATTATATATATATAGATTTATATTATATATATATAATATTATTATATATATATTATATACTATATATACTTATATATTATAATATATTAATATTATTAATATATATAAATAATGTATATTCTATATAACATATATACTTATATATCATAATAGTATTATATCGTAAAACATACAATTATAATATCTTATTATTAATAATATATTCTGTAATATTTTATATCATAAATATATATAATAGTTATTACTATAAACCCACAGTGCGGATGTGTTAGGATGTGTAGGTCCAAGGGTGGCCATGTTGTCCACCCCGATATTATATTTGATACGTATAAAGAAAATTTAAGCTCAGTGATCCCAGTTTAATATATTATAGAGATAGTGCTAGAGCGAGTTAGACATTACCGATTTTTCTAATATTATTCGTCCCATTCAGAAGTAAATCTCGTAAGTCTCTTAGAGCATTAACACATTCTCCACTTGTAAGCATCCACAAAGAAATGCTAACTCTCATATACCAAACTTTGCATTGCTTCCAACCCCAGATCGTAACTTTCTCAATCACAGCAAATTCAGTTTTTCTATAGATTTTGGTATGATATTATATTCAGCATATATTAAGCGAGAAGGTGTAGTTTTTAATCATTAGCAGATAATTAGTGATCTCTCCTATGTGCATTTTCTTACCGAGCTGGGTGACTAATAGTAATATACCATCTATAGATATTGATGTAACATTTACACAAGAGTAAGATCTCACGAAAGACAATTGGAGAATTCAGTTTAAAGAGTGCAGATGGTAAATTTTTATGGAACTGTAAAATTTGCCACACAGCACAGATCGTCCAAAAAACGCAATAGACGGACTAGTTTCGTGTTCGCAGTAACAATTTACAAATATTCTAATTGTCTGCGTGTCTTCATTATTGCCAATTTTTATATGCATGTCTACTGCTTATCATGATAGAACCTCTCTTATTAGACTGTCGGTATAATCCTATTTTGAGTAAATATATTGAGATAGAGGAATTACTGTAGATTTCCTCCTTTAGCTCTATATTGGAATATTGAAATAGCAAAACTGAAGTATTATCTTCGGACTTTGCTCACTCTCTGCCCGGTGATTAATTTAAACAGTTTGAGAGGTAACGGGTGAATTTTAGTAAAGTTATTTAGACTTATTCCCATTTCTTCTTAGAAATTTTAATAATTTTTTCTTACACTCTTTTAAGTATGTAATATGTAATTTATATTTAAAACTATATTATATCTAATTCTACTATTAATATAAGCTTTTTCCACTAATTATATTAATTTTAATACCTTATTATAATGAATATAAGACTGAACCTTACTAATATATCACTATATATAGATAATAAATAAATATAATATATAATAATATATATATAAACAAGATTATTTCTTGCTATTGGTCTCTCCCTCCCCGAAATAAATTATTTAGGCTTACGCTGAACTGATATATATCATATTATTTTACGTATATGTTACCTATGAGTCAGTCATTATTCTCCTAAATACTTATCTAGTGTCTTCATAGATAATATTATTTACTCTTATACCTTATAGCTCATTAGGTAGTAATAGTGATAGTTATTATATACTACTATCACTCTATATGTATAGTTCTATATTCTATCAATATTAATATTATTATTCATAATCATACCATATAATATATGGTACAGTTTACTAGATTCGTCAATATATAA
>JABUQX010037088.1:0-13607 GCA_015478945.1 Trachelipus rathkii | reverse complement strand
CGTTGACGGTGCGGTGTGAAAGCATTGAAACGTCTATTTAGGAAAAAAAGAGGATATTGCTGCTTGCTGTTGGTGCTTTGTGGGCGCTGGTGCACTTGTGGATTTTTGCACTCTTTATAAATGGAGCGATCGCGAAACATTGTCTTGAATTTCCTCCTCTTTTGCTTTCTTCTCTCGTCTTTCGGACGGTGTGTTGTTGAGCGTGCGTTACGTAATGAACGCCAAATGGTCATACTGGATTTCTTTCGCTCCTTTGTTGATAGAGGACCATTAGAGGAAGGATGTCCGGTGTTTCTGTAGCTGATCTGCTGTTGCTACTGTGTCGCTTTTCGAAAGGGATGCACGATCGGGTGCGAATAAGTATCTGCACAAAATTATTCCACTCCGCTTCTTTTTGAAAAGGGTGTGCAGGAAGCAATTGCGTGTTTTGGAGTTGCTGCGCGTAGTTGCCAAAGTGCGCTCGATGTTGCTTTCTTTGACAAACGCCAAAGGGGCATAGTTGCTGCTGATCAGCATTTAAAAATTTGTATCAGTAATGCGTCGGTGTGTTTCTCTTCTTTCTTCCGAACAGTGTTTTGAGGGACGTCTAACAGAGTTGGTGGTGCCTCTCGAATTAAGTTTGTTTTCGTGCGCTGTGTTGCCGGCCGGCAGCAGCCTTGAAAAAGAAAGAGAGTGAAGAGGGGGGGGGAGGAAGGAAAATTTGCGCGACGCTTTCATGACAAAACGCTGGGAATGGGGGAAGGTTTGTTTGTGGTATTAGCGTATAAGCATTGTTCCGGGTGGCGACCGCAGTAGTAGTAGCTTCTGAGAATGAGACGTTTGTGTTTTGTTAGTTCTCGCGTGCGCTCGTCCGTTTCTTTTCACTGTTGCGTGGAAGACTCAAGTGCACGCCTTTGTCGTCGATCGTTATTAGCGCAACTTTCAGAGAGCCTTTTCGCGTAGTCAATGAGGCAGAGAGTTACTTATCGTCTTTATGAGTGGTAAGTTAAGTGCACGCGGTATTAGTTGTCGTGGATTAATCGCTGTGCTATGCTGCTGTGTTGCTGCAATGAATTGTTTGTTTGCTCGGTCGGTGGTAATTGTGTTACAATGGGTGTTGCGTCACCTGAAGAACGCTAAAGCAGGAAATTAACCTAACGAATATCACCATACAACCCTCATCATTGCAAAAGCAGCAGCAGATAAATAGGCAGCAGGGAAGAATACGTCGCTCCGTAGTGTGGCTGATGGACGAAAGATTATTTCCTTGCTGATTTATTGTCGGCGGATATATTTGATCGGGGTGCGTAACCGAAGACCGCTAACGCAGGAAGAATCAATAAAGTGGAATCATCACCAGTATTAGTGTCAGCGACCTACAGTAAGCGGGCGGCGGACTGACCGTTCTTTTGCACTTGGATATACGATTGTTGGCCTAAACCGACCTTGCTTCAGGAGAGAGTACCGCATTAACTTTAGGCATATAAGTGACGCGAGGAAAGAAACCAAAAGGGTCTCTTGTAAGGGCGACTGAAAGGAGCGAGCTCAGCGGTAGGCTGCAGCGCCGAAAGTTCTTGAGCGATGACGGTATGGCATATAGTGTGGAAGCCGATCGACCGAGGTGTTGTACGATTGCCTCCGTGGCATAGAGAGTGTAGCCGTAGGGGTACGTTGCCTCGGTTTTCCACGTCGGGTTGCATTTCGGGTGGTATGCTTGGAAAAGGCAGCCCTAGCAGGTGGTAAACTCCATGCTAAAAGCTAAATATCCACGAGGACGATAGGAGAACAAGTACAGCGGGGAAAGGTGAAGAACTTTGAGAGAGAGTTCAATGAGAGAGTGAAACTGCAGGTCTAAAGCGAAGTGAGCGTATCGTACCACGGAAAGATGGTGCGGCTGTAATTCCCGGAGAGTAACGCAGGTGGTCTGTAAACGTTATGTTGAAGGATCCCGGAGATTCTTTCGGGGAATTTCCCGGAGTGTCGAATGAGTGACACGTTTCAGCAGCGAGCGCCCGAAGGGGATGGCACTGCTGGCCGAGAGGGCCGCGGACGTTCAGAGGTGTCGATGACCGGGGTCTGAGGAAACGCTAATTCTCGTTCCCCGGATAGGCAGCAAACCGCTTGCCGGTTTGAAGACGCGCGGGTTTGTTTCCGGTCTGGCGGGGCCGCACCGTGCTGAGCAGGCTGTCGGACGGTTAAATGTTAGTCAAAGTTGCTCTGAGACTGGGGGTTAGTCGTTCACACCAGCCGCCTCGTTCGAGGGAAGACCCTGCCCACCGTGGTGCATCGCGCTGGTCGAGTCGCTATGCGCCGCTTAGCGTCCCGACTTGACAACACGGACCAAGAGTCTGAAATATGCGCAAGTCATAAGGCTAGTTAAACCCAAGGCGAACGAAGTGATCCATTAGTAAGGGTGATTCCGTTTCGGGGTGGCGTGCGTGTATTTCTCCAAGGTTCGCGTGTGTCGCCATCGGGTTATTTCGGCGGTGAGTGGGTTTGCTCTGGTTCACACGATTAACCACCCTGTGATGTGGACGCGCAAAGCCGGGCCCGTGCCGCTCCCAGTCGATGTTAGATGCCTAACGCTAGATGGCTTCCCGTTTCCAAACAATATATGACAAATATTTTTTTTCTGTTTCGGCGGGACGGGGCCACGTATTTGTTCGCGTTGCAGGCTTGTTAGTTGGTAGACGGGCGTCCGAGGCACATATTCTGAGTACCGAAAGATGGTGATATGCATGGCCAGGATGAAGCCAGGGAAACCCTGGTGGAGGTCGCAGCGATTTGACGGTAGCAATCGATGTCGAGAGCTGCGCATAGGGAGCGAAAGACATGAAACAGTCTAGTAGCGGATGGTTCCTCCAAGTTCCCTCAGGATAGGTGGTTTGTCGTTTCGAGCAATTGAGAGTTTTCATCCGGAAAGAGATGATTAGGGGTCTTGGGAGTGAAATTTCCTAGCCCATCTTCAAAACTCTAAAACGGTGAGAAAGGGTTCTTTTTCATTGAAGACCTCTTTGTCGATCCGGATACTTGTTGGGCAATTTTGGTAAGCAGAACGGGCAGTTGTGGATGAACAAAAAGTTCGAGTTAAGAGGTAAGTACCGGTCATGTAGAACCAATGAAGGCGATTGTCGCTCAAAGACGCAGGTTCGGTGGCCATGGAAGTACGGCATACGCCAATGTGAGTTGTGTGAACAACTCACTGCCGAAGACGACTAGCATTGAAATAGGATGGAGCTAACCGGTCCCGATACCGAACCGTGCGAGGTAGTAACCGGCTCTCTGTTCTCTTCAAGGGAGGGGAACGTCGCGAGATATGTAGAGATGATAGGGTCTTAAAGCAGCGCGAGTAGGAGGGGGGGCGGTGGCGCGAAGTCATGGGCGGAAGCGGAGATGGAGCCCGCCTCCGGTGCAGATCTTGGTGGTAGTAGGCATAATCGGATGGGAAAAACCTCGAAGCTGTGCGGGAAGGGTTCTCGTCACTGCGTATTGTACGAGGGTAGTCGCGTCTTAGACCGCGGGTACGCATTGTTAGTCGTACGCCCACGCGGGGTTTCTTTAAGTGCAATCCAATGAGATTTTCACGTTTATGCGCGCCTTGTTTTTCTCGGAAGCGGCAGGCAGGCAGCTGGAACAACAACAGTTTGAGTGGCGGCGGGCGACAGCAGCGCGCAGCGGTGGTAATGTTGTGGCTGATTGCTACGTTTTCGCTCCCTCTTCTAGTTACTCTGTTCTGTTTTGTTTCGTTTCGGCGGGCAGGCGGCAGGCAGGCAGATGGAAACAACAGTTTGGAGTGGCGGCGGCGAACAGGCAGCAGGCGTAGATGTAATGACTGGCTGATTGCTACGTTTCCTTCACTCTTTCTTAGTTTCTCTGTTCTGTTTTGTTCTTTCTCTAGCTATGCCAGGCAGGCAGGCAGACTGGGACAACAACAGTTTGAGTGGCGGCGGACGCAGCAGCGCAGCGGTAGGCTATGGCTGCTGGGATTTGCTACGTATTCGATCCTTTTCTTAGTTTCTCGTCTGTTCTGGTTCGGCTTCGAGGTGGACAGGCAGCAGGCAGAGGCAAGGACAGCAGATGGAAAGAGTTGGATGCGGCGGCGGACAGCGCGGCACGGTGGTTAAATGGCTGGTGGATTGCTACGTTTCGACCCTCATTTTAGTTTCTCTGTTCTGATTCTGTTTTGTCTGTCGAAAACTTTTCTCATTTGATGGAATGATGTGTTTCAGATTTTTCGTCGGTTGCGCTGTGCGAAAGGTGATCCGGTCAATATTCCGGAACTTAGGAGCGGGGAGATATTTATACGTGGACTTTGGACAGCTCGATGCTTCCTGATACGGGGATTATTGCTCAGCACTGGTGAGAGGTCGGGGAGAGCTTGCTTTTTTATAAGGCGCGCGGGTCCTTGGACTCATCGATAGGAGAAAGGATTAGACATAGTGTCGTCCGAAGAGCGTCCATCGTTGCTGTCCCGCGTGCGTGTGAACGGTCATATGAACTGTGGGTGAGAGGTGTGCTCTATTTACGAGTCCAATCTTCGCGCCTGTCCGTCCCAGAACCGCATCAGGTCTCCGAGGTTCGCAGTCTCTTGCGGCTAGTCAACGTAGGTAAGGAATGCGGCACACTCGATCCGATAATCTCGGGAGAAGGATTGGTCTTTGAGGCGGCAGTCGCCTTTTCGGCGGCGCTGGCGGGGCTCGGCGGCGCCTATGTCTGGATAGGACTCCATTCACGGTTTCCGATGTGGGCGGAGCGTCGTGTCCTCTCGTGGGAACGGGGGGGGGGGGGGGGTGGCGGGCTATGCGGGGTTCGGTCGCGCGGCAGCCGGCAGTTATTATTGCCGCGCTAGCTGTCGGCGAAGCTGGTTGGTTATTCAAGGGGGAAATCGCAGCAATTCGGTCTACTTCCGTTTGGCTCATCCGTCTCGTCTGGCTACTAGACGTCCAAATTTCAGAATGGCACGGGACAGGGAATCGAACTGTCTAATTAAAAACAGCGCGATGGCCTCAACGGTGTGAAGCGATGTGATTTCTGCCAGTGCTCTCTGAATGTCAAAGTTAAGAAATTGTCATGACGCGGGTAAAACGGCGGGGTAATATGACCTTTAAGGTAGCAAATGCATCGGTCATCTAATAGTGACGACGCATGAATGGAATCAACGAGATATCTACTGTCACTAACTTAACCGTCTAGAGAACCCACAGCGGGGAAAACAGGGCTGCGAGACACAGCGGGGAAAGAAGACCCTGTTGAGCATGACTCTAGTTTGACATTGGTGGAGAGACATGAGAGGTGTAAAATAAGTGGAGGCTCAGGGTTTTACTCTATACGCGCGTGAGCATGGGATAGATGTTGTGTAGAGGCGAGGGACGGGGGATTGACGCGTCAGTCGTCTCTTTCATCCGTCCGTCTCTATTACCATCCCTTATACCGAACTCTTCTCGGAGATTTTCCTTGCCGCCAGTGAAATACCCCTACTCTCATCGTTTCTCCACTACCTCGATTATGCGCGGGAAAGCGTGCTTCCTTCCTATTCAGCCTCTCCTTTCCCTTGATTGAGGGTCAGGTATAAATTTGGCTGCTTTAGGAGGGTGCGCGCCTCGCTGCTATTCTCGAGAAAAGCGAAGTTCGAAGGCGCTATGGGCCGTTGTTCTTCACCGGTGGTGGTCATACTTTCACCATCGTTCCGTTTTCTCGCGACCTCCTTTTTTCTCCGTCCGTCCGCAGTAGTTGCGGTAGTAGTTTCGGCTGCTGCCGCTGCTTCGGCGGTTGCGTGTCGGGGTATTGAATTGTTGGAATAGTAGCGCGAGCGGTCAAGAGGGATGCGGTCATCCGCCGTCGAAAATGTCTCCGGTTTTCGGCGCCTTTTTTCGCGACGCGTGTCGAGGACAGTGTCAGATGGGGAGGTTGACTGGGGCGGTACATATGTCAAAAGATACGCAGAACCATCCCAAAGGCCAGCTCGGGGACGAAACCTCGCGTGAGCAAAAGGGAATGCTGGCTTGATCCGGATTTTCAGTACGAATACGGACCACCGTGAAAGCGGGGCCTCTCGATCCTTTTTACTCTCTAGAGTTTTGAGTAAGGTTTATTGAAAAAAGTTACCACAGGGATAACTGTTTGTGGCATTAGCGTTCGCGGAAAGCGACGTCGCTTTTTGATCGCTGTGTCGGCTGCTTCCTATCATTGCGTAGAACACGCAGGGTGTCGGATTGTTCACCCGCTAACGGGGAACGTGAGCTGGGTTTAGACCCCGGTCAACGAGACAGGTTAGTTTTACCCTACTGTGTCCAGTAAACGGCCGTGGCGATGGTAGCCCCGCTCAGCCCAGTACGAGAGGAACAGCGGGGGCGGACCTCTGGTGCAGCACTTGGCTGATAAGCCATTGGTGCGAAGCTACGTCAGTCCGGACTTATGCCTGAACGCCTCTGAAGGCAGAAGCCGGTCCAGGGATGCCACGGCACATGAGCGGAGAAAAACGGTTCTGTGAGGTAGAACGATATAACCGCGGGTCTCGCTTCCGGGGGTTCCTGATCGGTGGCGTCTGTGAAAGTGCAGGCGTGCGATACGATTTCCACCCTCCTCCGCGCCACTTTTGGCCCAGGTAAGAACGGGGGCTCTGAGAAGTATCACCTCTGACGCGTCTCTCTTACCGGTAGCTCACTCGATTTTCACACGCCTCGGAAGGCCCCCTTCCGGTGAATCTGTTTCTACAATATGTGACCAGGCGGGGTGGCGAGTTCATACCACTAGCCCCCTGGGGAGCAAAGGACCCGAAGGCATACATGGCGCAGCGGCTGCCGGGCGCATTCCTTCCGGGATTGCGGGCGCGGCCACCAATACCAGGACCGTTGTGGGCGCATGGATCGGCATGATGATTCTAGCGCCGCAGTACACGGGCTGGGCGGTACACGGGCTAGGGCCGGTTCTTGCCTCTCTGTCCAAGGGAAGGAGAGATGGAATCATAGGGGTCAGTGACTGTCACTCACATTGTGGCCTCCGTCGCGCTGACTGACTGTACAGCGTGAGCAATCTTACGCCCGGAATCGTTTGTATACCACCGACTTTCGCCCTGCAGCCGGGGTGTTGTAAAATGTCGGAGTCCCCTTCATTCGGGACGAAGCGCTTGAAATTCCAGCTTTGTAAGCCTTCAGGCTGCAAAGGTTCAACCCCTACCCGTATTGGCGGAGTGCCTTGCTGCCTGGGCACTTCATTATACAGCGGCAGGATAGGTGGCTGCTGCTAAGTGTTTACCTCACGACGAAGCCAGGTATACAGCAGCAACTGTACGAAAAGTTGTTGTTGTTGTGTCTGTGGTCTCGATTAAAAGTTGCGAAGGAAAATTGGCATTGTATACGTCAGTTCAAGCTTTTACAGTTCGAAATTGAAAATTTCACAAAGTCCAACGTGAAGTTGATTCCTGAGAGCGCATAGCTCAGGGTGACTTAGCGGAAGCCGATTTCAGTCAAACTCTAGATCTCTCGCGCGATGTTGCCACAGAGAGCTCCTTTCAGGCTCGTCCCGGATGCCCTGTTTCAGTAAGGCATTTCCGCTAGGACGAAGTCAGGAATCAGCCCGGCCGCCTTTGACGAGACTGCCCCTCTCACTGTGTCTTAGGCGAAAAGGGTTCATGGGAGGGAAAGGAAGGAGAGGTTTTCGCTGCGCGAAGATTTCCGAATAGTGACAGGACTCTGAGTAGCATCTCTACGAAACTAGGCAGCCGACCCCAATTGGTTGGGTCTGCTGCCTGTGTAAAGACAAACTTGTCCGATCCGGGTTTCAGTTCGCGAAATTGAAAAATTTCGCTAAGACCAACGTGCAGTTGATTCCTGAGAAACGCACCCATAGCTCAGGGTGACTTAGCTGAAAATACGATTTCGAATCCAAACTCCTCTTCTTCAATATCTCGCGCGATGTTGCCGAGAAAGCTCCTCTTTCGACTCGAAGTCCCGGCGGGATGCCTCTGTTCCTGGTAGGCTGATATTCCGCTTTAACGCTTCAAGGGGACGAGAGTCTGGAATCCCTCGAGCCCGGCTACCTTCGACATGACTTGCTTCTCTCACTGTCGTAGGCAAAAGGAGTTTCGCTGGGAGGAAGAGAGGAAGTTTTCGCTGCGCGAGATTTCAGACAGAGGAAGGACTCTGAGTAACATCTCTACGAAGCATATATCGACTGAGTGAAGATTTAAGGTCTGCTGCCTGTGGAGTAAAGATAGCTTTTGTCCAGATCAGAGTCACGAGAGCCGGGAAAAGGGAAGGACTCAAATTGCTTCCTGCAGAAGAAGCAGGCAAAGGCGCAGACCTTAGTGCTGCTGCTGCTGTGAGTTTGGCTTTGTCTTTTTCTAAGTCCAAAGGTCTGCCGGGCACAAGTGATTTTGAATCAGAGCTAGTAAAGCTCCTCCTGGCGCTGCCGCGCGAAGCGCAGGCTGCTACAGCTCTGAGGGTTATACATGTATTTTTGATTCAGTAGGCAATCAAGAAGGCAGGCAACTATTAGTGGTAGCGAGGGTGATGTCAGTGACCTGGACCAGGTGGATTGCCTAAACCCAGGTCAGGGTTACATATCCCTGAGCATGGACTTGAAAAAAACCAAAACATCCTTCCCTTTCCGGAGCGAGCGACTGGCCAACGACCGCCCGACACTTTGGAATATCTGCACGATGTTGCCCGAAGCTACTCTTTCGATAAGTCAGCGAGAAAAGGCTGTCTGCCCCCCTCAGTCAGCCTTTCGAGGCATGCAAAAAAGTCGAACCCGGCCATAACGGCAGAAGCCTGCCCCTCTCGCAATACAGAGGCGAAGAAAGATTTCGCTGGGAGGAAGGGGACTTTCGCTTTGCGCAATTCCGATAACTAGTTGGGAAAGGCATTTCTCAGCCGCGCTCGGCAAAGGGCGATCATAGCAAGCCCGCCCACAGTAGAGGTTTACCCCCTAAGGCGGTCAGGTTTTGGGGATTGAGTGAAAAAAATTTCACTTCATTACACACAGTGATTCCCTGAGAAACACATAGCTCAGGGTGACTTGGCCGGAAAATTCCTATTTCAGATCGAACATTGATTATCTCGATGTTGCCGAAAGCCTATCTGACTAAATCCCGGCAGGATGCTGTTCCTGGCGGGCATTCCGCTTTAACAGGACGAGAGTCAGTCACACCTCGAACCCGGAAGCTGACCGGGGACCTGCCTCTCTCGCTGTATGTAGGCGAAAGGGTTTCGCAGGGAGGGAAAGGAGGTTTTCGCTGCGCGAATATCCGTGAAAAACCTGGATTCGGAAGGCATTTCTGCTCGCCGCGCGCTCAACAGAGGAGCGATATGGCGCCCAGGGTCAAGATATCCTCCTCCACAGTCAAAGTCCAAACTTTAGGGAAAATCTCGCGCGTTGTTGCCTGAGAAATCCCCTCTTCGAGTCCCGGCAGGAAGGAAAGGAGGTTTCGCTGCGCAGATTTTTCGTAAAAGCCAGAGGAGGGCATTTTATGGCCATGACAAAGAGGCGATCCTGGGGCCGCCCACAGTAAGAGATATCCCCCACGGTCTTGGTGTCGGATTCAGCGAAATTTCACTCTCAGAGTCAAGTCTTCTGGTGATTCCTAAGGGCGCACGCCTCATGGGAGCTTTGCGGAAATACGATTTTGGTCGGCTTCAGAATCTCGCGCGCTGTTAACCAGAAGTCCCGGCGGGGTGCCTGGGAAGGAGAGGAGTTTTTCGCTGCGCGAATATCCGTGATACCTGGATTGGAAGGCATTTCCTCGGCCGCGCTCGACGGAACGATCGCTATGGCCGCCAGGGTAGAGATATCCCCTCAGTCAAAAATCCGGCTTTGGAAAATCGCGCGTTGTTGCCTGAGAATCCTCTTCCGACCCTAGGTCGGCGGAAGGAAGGGTTTCTTTGCGCGAATTTCCACGTCAATCCCGGAGGGCATTCTTTCAGCCCGCGCGCTCGGCAAGGGCGATCATAGGCCGCCCACGGCAAGGAGTTGCCGGTCGGGTTTTGGATTCAGGAGTGAAGCATTTCGCTAAGTCCAACGTGCTGTTGCTGAGGTTTGCATAGCTCAGGGTGACTTAGCGAAGGATTTCGAATCCGACAAAATCTCCCGCGATATTTGCAGAAGTCCTCTCTTTCGTCCCTGGGTCGGCGGCAGGAAGGAAGGAGGATTTGTTTCGCTGCGCGAGATTTTCCGTGAAGAGCCTGGATTCGGGAAAGGCATTTCTCGGCCGCACGCTCGACAGGGCGATCATACTTTCGCCGCCCAGGGTAAGGAATATCCCCCTCGGTCAAAAGTCCAAGGCTTTGGAAAATGCTCGCGTTGTTGCCTGAAAGTCTCTTTCGCGCCTTCGAAGGTCCCGGAAGGCAGCACTGGAGGTTTCGCTGTGCGGGTGTTTGGCCCACCGAAAAAAGCCGGATTGGGGAGGGCATTTCTCAGCCGCGCTCGACAAGGGCGAGCATAGAGCCGCCCACGGCAAGAGGTTTGCCCCACGGTCCGGGTTTGGGATTCGAAATTGAAAAATTTCGCCTTCCAACCAGCGTGTTGTTGATTCCCTGAGATTTGCATAGCTCAGGGTGACCCATGAAGCGATTTCGAATCCGGCTTTACAGAGAGAAAATCTCCCGCGATGTTTACAGAGAAATCTCTCTTTCGTGGAGCCCTGAGTCCCGGCAGAAGGAAAATTTCGCTGCGCGCATCCCGTGAGGCCCTGCCTGGATTCGGAAGGCATTTTTCTCGGCCGCGCTCGACGAGGGCGTCATATGGCCGCCCAGGGTAATAGATATCCCCCCTCTCGAATCCGATTTTGGAAAATCTCGCGCGTTGTTGCCCAAGAAAGCTCCCTCTTCCGAACCTGAGTCCCGGCGGGAAGGAAGGAGGTTTGCTACGCAGGCTCTTTTCCCAGTGAAAGAAACCCAGGGAGGGCGCTCGGCTTAGCATCGACAAAGAAGGGCAGTCGTAGAGCCGCCGAAGAAGTTTGCGTTTGCCCCACGGGAGACCGGGTTTGGGTTCGAAATTGAAAGAAAAAAATTCGCGCTAAGTCCAGCGTGCTGTGGATTCCCTGAGAAACGTAGCTCAGGGTGACTTACCGGAAAATACGATTTCGAATCCGACTTTAATCTCCCACAATGTTATGAGAAATCTCTTTCAAACCTGAGTTGGCTGGCAGGGAAGGAGGGAAGTTTCCGCTGCATAACTCCCGTGAAAACTCTATAGTTCAGGAATTTCTCGGCTTTTTGCTCGGTAAGAAGGGCGATATATAGTATAACCCGCGGTAAAGAATATCCCTCTCACGGTCCAAAATCCGACTTTGGAAAAACTCGCGCGTTGGTTGTTGCCCGTGAAAGCTCCTCTTTCGACCTGAGTCCCGTAGCAGGAAGGAAAGGAGGGTTTCTGCGCGAATTTCCCCGTCTTCTGGATTTGGGGAAGGGTATTTCTCAGCCGCGCTCGACAGGGGCGATCTCTGCACGCCCACGGTGGAAAATACGATTTCAAATCCGACTTTGGAAAATCTCGCGCTTTGTTGCCCGAGAAAGCTCCTCTTTGCTCTAAGTCCCGGCGGGGGGCCTGGGGAGGAGAGGAGTTTTCCGCTGCGCAATTTTCCGCTGTTTGGAGGAAGGTATTCTCGGCCGCATCCTGACAAGGGCGATCGCCGCCCACGGTGAGATATCCCCTCAGTCAAAAACCGACTGGAAAAATCTCGCGCGTTGTTGCCTGAGAAATCTCCTCTTCGACTGAGTCCCGGCGGCAGGGTAGGGAAAGGAAATTTCGCTGCCGAGATTTTCCGTGAAAAAAACTGGGTTTGGGAGGGCGTATTTCTCGAGCCGCGCGCTCGACAGGGCGATCATATGGCCGCCCACGGTAAGGCAGAAATGTCCCGGTCAAAAATCCGACTTTGGAAATCTCGCGCCCCGAGAAGGCTCCTCTTTGGACTCTAAGTCCGGCGAGGGGCCTGGGAAGGAGAGAGAGGGATTTCCCGTGAAAAGCTGGAGTTGGGAAGGTATTTCTCGGCCGCGCTCGACGAGGGCGATCATATGGCCGCCGAAAATATCCCCTCAGTCCAAAATCCCGACTTTGGAAAATCTCTCGCGTTGTTGCCTGAGAAACTCCTCTTCCGACCCTGAATCCCGGCGGGAAGGAAAGGAAGTTTCGCTGCGCGAGTTTCCGTGGCACCTGGCTGGGAAGGGTATTTATCGGCCGCGCTCGACAAGGGCGATGGCCGCCCAGAGTCAGAAATTTTCCCTCCGAGTTGAGTGCTGGACTTTGAAAAAATTTGGTCGGTCGGTCCCGAAAAATGGCTGGCGATTAGGAAAGTGACTCTGAACGAGAGTGTCCACGTACTCGTCTGGGTGGGTGACGAAACGTGCTCTCCCGAAGTCTGGTTTTGTCGAAATTTTGGTCTAGGGACTTTAAGAAAATTTTGGATTTTTCGATGGCTATTAAATAATAAGATCAAGGAAAATTTATAGGGAATTTAAAGTAATATCTCGCAACGACCGTACCCCACGGCACTCGTCTATGGGTTTCAAGTGCCTTTCTCAGGGAGGCGTCTGAAGGTTGAATTCAGAGGTAATTACCGGGTCGAACTTACACCATTTCTCAGAGTCTGCCCAGTGGGGACTTAGAAAAAAATTTGGTGTAAGAAAAAAATGGCTGGGGATTAGCAGAAATGCGGAACAGGAACTGTCCACATGCTACGCATCGGGTCTGAGTGCTCTCCCAGGAGTCTGGTTTGGTCAGAGGGCACGGTCAGGGACTTAGGGTTTTCGATTTTTTCTAATAATAACCCTGCACCACAAATTTCGGAAAAAAGCTACTATAAACACAGAAATGTCTCGCCTTAGGCTTACCCACGCACTCATCTCTGGGTCTGAAACGATACGGGAAGTCACAGTTTGATTCAGGATTTTGGTCGGGGACTTCAGAATTTTTCGATTTTCGTTAAGCCACCAAAAAAAAAGGATTGGCTTTTTCGAAAATCTCCAGGAGGAGACTTCCAGTAGGCTCTGTCTCAGTCTGAAGGCTGTACTCCCGGGGTTTGAAAGGATGCCCAATTTTCAAGAAGTTAAGCACCTACACCAAGAGCCCACAGTAATTTTTTATTGGGTGAGAAGTCTACAGCAAAGCATCTTGCCTGGGGTAAATGGGCCATGTTCTCGCATTAATTGCTAAGCACTTTCAAGCATGAGGCCCTAATAAAATCTGACAAAAGTACAGTGTTTACCACATTAATGGGAGAAGCGTTCACCCTTTTAACTTGTTGATATGGGGGGCATTCCAGTGAAAAAGACATCTGGTTCAGCCGAACCAGGGAGGCGTGACTTTCTCTCTTCCATTTCTCGATACAGCCCAGGAAGGGCATCTGAACTGCTGTGTCCCTGCCGACATTTTTACTCTCGGAGAGTTGATATCAGCGCAATGTGTCACGTCTCTGTATTTCAAGGAGTACAGGAGGAGGGCCTTTAACGCGTCAGGGACTAAGGCCCACTGGGTGCGGTAGAATCTCACCAGCCTGGTAACTACCAAAGCTCTCAAGTCAGGCAGGCTGAACATTTTTCCCAGCCATCGCCCACCCAACTCTCCCGAGACATAGAACATTCCCGGAAGGTGGAACAGGGGGGGGTTCCAGTGGGTGGGAGGAAGAAGCGCAT
>JABUQX010037087.1:32500-35000 GCA_015478945.1 Trachelipus rathkii | reverse complement strand
ACTTATTTAATTCGCCTACGCGTGTGAGAAGTACCTCAACAGAAGGGACTTGTTGTTTCTCCCTTTCATTGAATATCTTTGCCCTATGTTGAATAAAAAAACCTCATTCAAAATATGGAATCTTTTAAATTACCACCATCACCATAATTATAGGGTGCTTGCTCCCAAAAGAAACCACCAATCTAGCAAATTTTACCATATATATATATATATATATATATATATATATATATATATATATATATTATAATATATTATATAATATATATATTATATATTATATATATATATATATATATATATATATAATATATATATTATATATATAATATTATATATATATATATATATATATATATATATATATATATATATATATATATATATATATATATAATATATATTTTTCTATATTATATATATATTATATTTATATATATGATATATATATTATATATATATATATATATATATATATATAAAATATATATTATATATATATTATATATATATATATATATATATATATATATATAATATATATTATATATAATATATATTAATATATCTATATTTTATGATATATATATATATATATATATATATATATATACCCATTTTGCTTATGGTATGTATGACATTCCAATGCCAAATGGTTCGCCTTTCTGTTCTGCGTTCGTATCAAAACTCATCCTCCAGACAATATCTTAGAAACACCACCTTTTATCCACATATCATATACGCATACTTATATCCACACCCCTCTTCTAGACAACATCTTACAGACATCCTTATCCCTTATATCCCTATGTGTGGGAAGAAAAAAATTGCCCACATCTTATGTCCTGCGTGTCGAAGAAGGGGACTAAGGGACGGTGGTAGTTAGGTTGGCTGCCCACTACCACTATATCTTTTGCCAGGAATGCTAATGCATGCCTCGGAGAAGGTCGTGATCACCGTAAACGGCCTTCTATCTTTTGGCGAAAATGTATGAATCGTATGGGCATATGAAATGGCAGAGGAATAAATGTTGAGGAGAAGAGGAGAGAGGTGATGGATGTATTTAGAAAGGGCAAATTTGATTTGCTCGCTTGTGACTGAAACAAAATGAAAGAAACGTGAAAATGAGTGGTTGTGGTGTGAAATGGGTTTGTGCTGGTCTGAAAAGGAATGAAAGGGGGATAGAAGGATTTGCAATTCTGATGAGTGACTTGTGGTAGAGAGCTATGGTAGATTTTGTTTGTGTGAGTACAAGAATTCTAAAGGTTAAATTTAAGTTTGAAAAGGTCAAGGTATGTGTGGTTGTGACATATGGTCCATCTGAGGGTAATGTTGAAGAGAGTGCGATTTTCTGGGATAATCTGAATGATGTTTTGGATGGGGTGAGTAGGAGATTCAGTTCATTTGCCACATATCTGCCTACCCAAGAATTTTTTTACAGTAGTCCACCACCATTGCGGGCAGAACCCTTATTCAAGGAGGGGTATAGTTCGCCTCAAAGTTCATCCTCTAGCGCAAATTTACATTTGAATACAGTATTGAAGACTTCAAAAGTGAGGAGATTAAAATTCAGCAGGAAATCCAGAAAATGAAGAGAATTCCACAGAACAGAGGAGGTGGGAAAGAAGGAATCACACAATGAACTAGTCTGGAGTTACCAATGTCAACACAAAACTCGTGCGCAGATACAGCACCCCTTGTGCTACGAAGGGATGGTAAAGGTGGTGGTACGCAAGTGATAAGTTCCCTCGAGCACCTGCCGCTGCGGTACCTATAGGATAGAGATAAAGCATCAACATCGCGCCACAAAGATAGAGGGTCAAGTGAACTGGAAAGTACAGAAAACAGTTTATAAACTTTTGGCCTTTGACCGACCCTGTTCCAAAAAGCCGGGTGAAACCAGAACCCCCCCAGATATGAGAGCAGTACTCCATACAAGGGCGGATGAGACCCTTGTATAGCTGGAGTAACTGAGAAGAGGAAAAAAAAGTCTCGCAGTCTAAACAGAACTTTCAGTTTCTTTGAGGCCGCCCTAGCAACCGTTGTGACGAGAGGTTTCCAAGACATTTTTTTGTTTATGTTAAGGCCAAGGATGTTTATATTGTAGAAGTTGTGCTTTTAAAGAATTGAATTTCACAAGGTTGAGACCACCCCATCCAGAAATTCTATCCAGATCAGCGAGAATAGAATCGGAAAGATTAAGACGAGAGGCAATTCTAGAAGTAAAAGAGGGAGCAGAATTGAAATGAGTTGAAGAATGAAGGGTCGAGTCATCGGCATATGAGTAAATAGAGTTAGGAGGTGCAGGTGAGGAAGATCATTTAATGAAAATTAGGAATAAAGTAGGAGATAAGACAGAACCCTGAGGAACACCACTATTGACAGAAAAAGAAGAAGAAGAAGTCGCCCCATCAACAACATCCGATATTGAGCGATTTGAAAGAAAGCTAGACATAAGTAAGCAAAGAGAAGGAGGAAACCCAAAGGAGGAGAGCTTGGA